>JAJOOR010026453.1:0-25109 GCA_036250505.1 Solanum acaule
TTTTTAAAACATATATATATATATATATATATATATATATATATATAATTTTAAAAAATAATCAACTTTAAAATATTAACTTAATCTAATTTAATTTAAATTTAAAAACTAATCAAACATTCAAAAAAATAAAAAATGTCACATAAATTCTAATCTCTATGTTTCAATTTATGTGACACATTTCAAATTTCTAGATTCAAACAAGTTTATCTTTGACTGTTAAATTTTTCATATATTTTTTAAATATGTTGAATTGTTAATTATTGTGACTTATAGTACTTTTTACATAGTTTATAAATATTCAAACCAATGTGAAAATTACAAAAGTATACTGCTTAAGACTTTAATTAACAAAATATCAATGTACTTCTATTTAATTACAAACATAGTTTTTAAATTACATACATAACAAATTAATTAATTTTCGTTTTTAAATTATTTATTTTTCAGATTTTTCTCTCTCATGCTTTTTGATTAACGTGCATTTAATATGGAGTATAATTAGGGTATTAAAATTTTCCAATATTATCTCTCCTATTATAGTGTCACGATCCGAGTCTACACCCTGGACGTGGTTGGCACTCAAGAACTATTGCTGGTCCCCAAGCGAACCCTCATCCTGGCTGACTACAAGTGGAAGACTAACTTAAACATGCAAAAGCTTAAAACTGAATAAAATTTAATAAAGTCAACTTTTCAAAACTTCAACTCAAATGAACAACTTAGAATAAAATAATATATTCAACTCGCCATAAAATAGGCACTTAAGTCTTTAAAGCATTTAATAAAATAAATGAATAATACAGACTTCTCAACTATGCTGACTATCTATGAAGCCTCTAACTGATAAGGATAGAAGTCGGGACAAGACCCACGACATCCTGACTAAACTGAAAGGTAAATGAAATCCTCCAGAAACAAGGAGGCTCACCATAGCTAACTCGAACTTCCGGATGTATCAACGAATCTCCCGTTGATGATCCTGAATACCTGTGTTTGCATCATGAGAAGATGCAGGCCAAATGGCTCAGTACGTGGAATGTACGAGCATGTAAGAGGAATTCTAAAGCATAAACATAAGCTTAAACTTTGATAAAAAGGAAACATACTTACCTCTTCTCAAACTTACTCAACTCAAGGAATATTCAAGAATACTCAAAACTACTCAAACTTACTCAACTCAGAAGTACTCAAGGATAAGGTACTCAACTCAGAGATAAGATACTCAACTAAAAGATATGATATTCGACTCTGGGTACTCAACTCTGGATACTCAACTCAATATGACTGAACTCATTTCAATATAAAGCAATTTAAAACAAGTGTCATATAAAGAAACAAACTGTTTAAAACCATGTTGTCAACTTCGTGTGTATGCAAGGATACAACATAACTCTGAAATGTATGTAAAAATACAAATAACTGTGTATATAAGAATACAATAACTTTTGTGTGAGTTTCTCTAACCGACAACCATCACTTAAAAGCTATAGTAATGATACAACACTTTACCTCGCGCTGCCAAGGACCATCCTATACCTTGCCATCGGTATAGGACCTTACTTTACTTAGTGGATCCACTAGCTTAACTTACGTGATCATCTAAAAAGTATGACCCGTTAATACCCATGATGGTTACATGGTTTTCATGGAGACTTGAGTTAATTATGAACTCGCATCCCCACATCGGTGCTCAATACTACTCCCAAAATATACTTAGCTAATGCTTTTAAAGCAACTTCTTTCTTTAGTTTGAGATAATTACTCAAAGCTTAGCCCAAAGGCTCTCTTGGAATCGATGTTCCCTTTTCTGAAAACTAGCCCAAAAGCTCTTTTGGAATTCATAGTTCCTTTCTTGCTCAAATGTGAAAACATTTATAAACTCTTAGGGAATACTTAGTTCCCTTATAACTTTTGAGAAATGAACTCAGCTCTTTACTCTTTGCTTAACTTGAAACTTTCAGTCTTAAAACGAAGTTAAAACGTTTATAAAAGACTTTACTCTTACTCTTTAGTAACTTCAAAGCTTAAGTATTAAAACAAAGTTAAAACATTTGTAAAAGACTCCTTAAAATATGGCTCATGCAGAATTAAGGACATGAATGACTCAATGCAAGGTTTTCAATAACCATAGATAGAACTCAATACTTGGAACTTAAGAACTTCAATGATGCTACTCATTTAAAGAATGCTCAATTCAAAGGGTTCATGCGGAATTATAAGCATGAACTTCTTAACTCAAGAACTCAAAGATACTTTTCAAAAGGGCTTAGGAACTCAACACTTAAAGGCTTAAAACTTGAAGATACCACTTCTCTGAAAGAAGCTCAACTTACGAAGTTCATGCGGAATTATGGGCATGAAACAACTTGACTCGATGGTCTACATAACAACATGGACTCATGTATACGACTCTTCTCATTCTCTTACTTACTTTCTCAGAACTTAGTTCAAATTGATAGTTGATCTCAAAGGATTCACAATTGAACTCAAAGGCTTACTTGAACTTTACTCTTAACTCTCTCTTGAATGTGAATTATGAATTCAAGAGTTATGTTTCATGATTTGAAGGATTTCGTGATGACAAAGTAGACTCATGAATACATTCTCATCATTCTCATACTCACTTGCTCGAGTCTTGAAACAAGTTTCTAGAAGTTGTATAAGACTCCACAAAAAGACTCAAAGGGACTTTCTTAGAATGTTCGAATGAACTCTCAAAACTTAACTCTTAACTCTACCTTGAATTTGAATTATGAATTCAAGGTTATGATCATGTTAGGAATGATTTTAAGTGTTTAGAAGTAGCTTAGAGTAGTTAGAATCGAAAAAGAGTGAAAGTGCACTTTAAACGAACTCAAACGGGGCAACCGACGACAAACTGGATAGGGCAGGCGACCTTGGAGCTATGGGTGGCACGGGGCGCCAGCCCCTAAACTTCAGAGGTGGGTTTGGGGCGCTCTGGCAGGCGCATCGCGCTAGGCCCCCAACACAGAAAAACTGACGAACTTCTTTGCTCGTTTTCTCACCCTAACTCGCCTAGAATCGAACGGTTTCTGCCCCAATCACTTAGAATCAATTACTTAACATAAGTACACTCTAATCTACTCAATACATCCCTTAAAACACTCATTTTGGTCTCAAGAAATCATCCAAAACCCAACACAACAAGATTTAGAATGAACTTCAAGAGCACCTATCAAGAACTCATCAAGAACTCTAATATTTCAACTTCAAGAATGAAATTTCGCTGAAAAATAATATGATTGGCGTGTGGGTGAACAAACCCAACACTATGGAAGCTTACATACCTCTTAGGGATCAAACCCATGGCGACAATCCGCAAACAAGAACGTCGATGAATGCCTTCATCCTTTCTCTTTTCTCTCCTTCTTTTCTCTTCTTTAACTCTCAACTAAAATCCTAGGCATAAACTAGGATTATAAAACTGAACCTAATCAGATTATACCCCTAAAATATTACTAGAAATGAATTAAATCTGATTGGGTAAGGAAAAGACCAAAATACCCCTCTAAAACCCGGTTTTGACTTTCCTTAACTGGGCAGTTTAACTTCAAAAGGTCAAACCTCACTCATCCGACCTCGAAACTTAGCAAACTAGGTGGTGTTGAAATATAATTCAAAGGTCTTTCCTACGGTATCTGGTATCACACCTAACTCATCTTGAGCTGGAAGTTATGGTCGTTTGAAGTCGACCCAAAATTCATACTTAGCTTAACTTGCAAAATTTCAGATTTTGCTCTTTAAAATCTCACTCACTACTTAGAACGGTTCGAGTCTTAGTTCAAAAATTTTCTGGGGTGTTACATATAGTCCCATATCTACAGGTTTCATTGATTATTATTGGGATCATATTTATTTTCTTCCTTTTTTAATATAACTTTTTATGTTACCAATAAAGTTGATGTAGCCATAGATGAGTTATAGTTTCTAGGAAATTGCCAAATGTCTAAACTCTCCATATTCTTTATATTCAATGTTTCATGTTTGTATATATTACTAGAATATCATTGTTGGATATTGTGTTAATTTTGGAGTTTAACTACCTTTATTTGGTTCATTATGTTGGTTAATTTCTTGTGAGAACTTATTGTGAGTTTGGTTTATAATAGAATATTTCAACAAAAATGTGTGTTTTTGGTATATAATATAACTATGTGTGAGATTGGTATATAATACCAACATGTCAGACACTGTATACCAATATTATTACATGTTTTAACGTAAGTAGTAGTTAAAAGATTCGATGTACGATGTGGGCATGTAATACCAATATTTCATTCAAAACAAAATCATTTTCTTTAAGTAGTGGTTTCATATTCAATGTTTCATGTAGGTATAAGTTTCCAGAATATCAGCCACTATATACACCAATGTTTACTATTATTTTTGTTTACACAACTATACCAATTGTGTATGTGCTAGGTATTTATATTGCAACCATTATTTTGAACATATTTATCATTATTATACATAATTTCTTACTTTAATGATGTCTAATATAAATCAAACTTTTCACTTCACCTAGCTTTAAGTGTATTCAATGTTTCAGACCGGTATATTATATCAGAATATCATCTAGTATATACCCCTCATTTATTACCAATACTTGTGCCTATTTCATCACAAGTACACCAAATCGGTACGTGATAGCCATTATTTACATCCATTTTTGTTAACATTTTTCAGTACTACTCCAAAATTATACCAAAAAATTTACGTTAATGATGTGTATTAATTTTGGTTCCAAACAAAAAAAATATTTACTCTAAGTAATGTTTTCAATTCAATTTTTATCAGTATTTATGTTATTTCACAATAAGCACACCAATTGTGCTACATTTTTTTTGTATGTTACAATAACATTCACTCATTAGTTACAACACAAATTTTTTGAACATGTTGAATTTATCTAAGTCACCTAGAACGCAACACTGTATGACAAACACGACAATACCAAGCCTATATGTCAAACATGAGAATATAAAAAAGATGTCAGTTAAATCATCAATAATACAAATAAACTAATCAAGAGTAACCAATTTAGATAAAAGTGCATTTATTAGTCTTAAAAAAATTCAGAATTGTTGGAAGAAAACATCAACAATAATAATTGAAATACAACAATGTTAATTTTGATATGCAAATTTGGGGCAAGTCTTTTTGTTATGCCATGATGTACCACATTTACTACAAGTGACTTTACTCCTCTTGTATTTTCCTTCGTTGAATCCCTTCTTATGGTCGTTGCTTGGTGGTCTGCCTGGTTGTTTCCGTGTAATAACCCATATCATTATGAATCTTCATTGGTGGAGATGGTCCACTCACGACATATTTTAGTTCTAAATGAAATATTGTTGTGTCCACACCTAATTGGGAAGAAATAGTAGTAATTAAGCCTTCATATTTTGTGTTTGCATCATATGTTACTCCTTCAATATCGTAATCAACATATCTACCTGTCTTAGATCAAAACATATTCAAAGTCAATCTCATCAATCATCCTGGTCAATTCAATGTACTAAAATAATATAGCCTGATTTAAAGAGTTCTCTCCAATAATTATTCAATATATGTACCACAAAATTCATAAATTACACTATTAAGTTATTTTTTGAGTTATCCAAATGATCTATCAAGCAGAATAAATATGAACACCATCATTATGTATCAAAAATGCCACTTTGAAAAACACCATAAACATTAGAATCTAAGCAAACTGGCAGACCATTATACTTAGTAAATAAAAAGGATCAATTATACTAAATAACTTACCAATCTAAAATATTCTAACAAATAGAATTAATATGACACCATCATTATGTACCAAAAAAAATAACAAACTGAATGACACTAATTAAAAACTATTATTTTCACCCAATAACTTAACAATCCAAATTATCTACCAAAATATAATCAATATGCACACCATCTTTAAAATTATGAATGACATCTTAAAAACCAAAAATACACCACACTGTACGACCAACATGTTCAATATTTAAAAACGATCATTTAACCAATTTACTAACCATAAGCACTAAAACTGCTTTCTATTCTTAACCTACAAACCCTAGAAAACAAACCAAAGAAAATCTTTTCCAAAAAAAAAAAAAAAAATCGAAATTGCTGAACAACAACAAAAAAACCATTAATTAAAAGATTCAAAATTACACCATTTTTAATGTCATTTGATAGATTGTAACAAAAAAAACCATATCCAACATAGCATACTACAACATAACAATCATGATTTTTCACGTAGAAAAATCACTTAAAAAAATAACAATCAAATATTGATTTATCAATATTACCTGATGCGCCCTAACTTCCTTTATGGTGAATTAGGATTGAATAATTGTTGGTATCCATGATTAAAGTGCGTCCAAAATGAGTAGTAAGAGATTTTAATTTTTTTAAGAAACCTTTTATTGTTAGGAGAGAATATATATAACAAATCTGAGCAAATCGTGGAAGGTGAAAAGTTTGAGAAAAAAAGGGGAACGGCTGGAGCACTAATTGGACGTGTTTTTTATATATATATATATTTTATTATTATTAAAACATAACTTGAAATAAAACTAATGTTATTTGGGTGAAAAAAAAACTGTTGCTATATAGTCGTAATTATGGTACTTAATATGTATACTTAAGTTTTTTGCCCAAATGTCATTTCAAAAAGTTGAAAATTTCATGCATAAATTTTTAGTTAAACTATAACTGTTTGACTCTTAAAAAATAAAAAATATCTTGTAAAATGAAATGAAACATAGGGAGTAATAGATTCTGCATGAGCTAACTTGCAAACACTGGTCATACGTATCATTCTTGACTAACAACCTTCTATTATGATGTGCGTAGAGGGAATGGAATTTAATTATTAGACGCAGCATCTTTTAAGAAAGCTGACATTGAACAACAATTATTAAAAAATTCAAAAAGTATGAGCTTATATTTCTATTATTATATTTTCTTTATTTATTTAGTATTTTAAAAATAGATTACTTATTTTCTAAATTATTATTTCAAAATTTTATTATAAACACTCATTAATAGGAGTGATGTGGTAAAATAATCATATCAATTACTCTCTCCATTTAAAAAAAAAAAAAGACCTTTTTTTTTAGTTTGTTTAAAAAAAAATGACCTCTTTCTTTTTTTCGTAACATTTTAATTGAACTTTCCACGTGACATGTTTAAGACCACAATATTAAAGAGGAATTTTGTACATTTGACATAACTTTAATTGAGGACCACAAAATTTAAAAGTTTTCTTTATTTTCTTAAACTCCGTGTCAAATCAAACTAAATCATTCTTTGTGAAAAGAAGGAAGTATTATTTTGTTAATGTATGTGCCAAATTCAAATATAACAAGTAAAAAAAAACAGATGAAATAATTTTGAATTGTGACAATTTAATAACTGAATTATCCTGAAACATTTCCTAGGTCATAATTTCGGAATCAGCACGAGTGAAGAATAAGCTAATGTTTGACCTAAAATTTTGAATAAGATTTGAAAAGTTATATTTAAATATTTATTTGATCAAAATTTTTGAATTGAATTTTAAAATTTATCTTTTTAAAAAATACAAGTTGTACAGATTGAGAGAAATTTTATTTTCGCTCACAAAAAATTAAATTTATTATAAGCAAGGTTAATTAAAATTTGAAAAAAATAATAATTTGTACTCTATCCGTCTCATATTAGATGAATAATTTTTATTTTACACGGTAATTAAGAAATTATTAATAGATTGATCAATTTTACTATTTTACCCTTTATTCATATTAATTAGCCTCTTAAAAAAAGAAATTCTTAGATCGTCAAAATTTGTTTAAATTTCCAAAGGTCATATTATTGTAAATGATAAAAAAATTAATTAAATGAATAAGTATTTTTAATAAGATATCTATCTAATATGAAACGGGAAGAATTATTTGAGACAAGTAATTAAAAATTAAAATAAAGTGGACTATGTAAAATAATATTAATGTGTATTCTAGATCTGCTCGAAATGTATACCAATCATGTTTCATGTATAACGAAAAGGTCAAACTTTCATTGCGCACAAATGGTAGGGCCTAAATAGACACAATTTCTCAGCTCTAACGCGCTAATATTTTTCTCCTTTTTTTTCCTTTTTCTCTTTAGCACAAAAGTTTTCCTTTCTCTAAATATTCACATCGTTACAATTTATTTGTCAAATATTTTATAATTTGATTTCTATTTTTATTTATCAATTTTAATATATGAATATGAAAAGATAATTTTTTTTTTATTATACATTCAATTTATTAACATTGAATTAATATTTTCGAAGAATGTAATGGCTAAATATATTTGAGACATATTAGTTAATAAAAATAAAATAGCAAATATATTTGAATTAATAATTTTTTTCCTATAATACACTCAATTTATTAATATTGTATTAATATTTTAGAAAAATGTAATGGCTAAATAATAGAAATAAATAATAAATTCACTATATCAATTTTTTTTAATAGATGTGTCAAATCAAAATTTAATATATATTCTTCATTTTATGTCACTTTCTCCTCACTTTCTCTCCTCTTTCCTTTATTTACTTCCTCCACAAAACATCATTATTTTTCTAATTACTTTTCAAACATTTATTCTCTCTCTCTCTTTTTAAATGCTACCAATTTCCTCATCTCTTTCCCCAACTACTACCCAATATATACCTCTCTTTTTATTCAAATCCTTTCACTACACATTTTTTTCATAAAGCTATAATTTCAATCCACAATTCTACTAGCTATTACTTTAGATCTCTGGAAAATCATAGTGAAATTGTGTTTTCGGCCATTAAAATTGGTTGTTTAGAGAAAATGCATCCGGATTTAGTAACTGAAGAGTTTATGGCGAAGCTACAAGTAAAAGAAGAATCAATTGAAGACGAACCCAAAATTGATTTAGAAGAAGAGGACTATGACGATGACGATGATCATGAGGTTGAACTTGTTGATGCTACTGAAGAAGAATTTTCATTTGTATGTGGAGTACTTACATCACCAGTAGCAGCAGAAGAAGCATTTGATAATGGTCAAATCAGACCATTTTTTCCTCTCTTCAATCAAGATCTTCTCTTGTCTGATATTGATTTCCAGCACTTGAAAAAACGCGCAGCACCTGTCAATCCTCCAACAACATCCAATGAAGAAATCTCCGGACCCTATTGCGAATGGTCAAAAAAGGCAACAAATATAAATAATTCAGCTGATAATAAGAGTACTTGCAAAAAGAGTAATTCAACTGGGTTTTCAAAGCTATGGAGATTTCGAGATTTCATGAATAGGAGTAACAGTGACGGAAGAGATGCATTCGTATACTTGAACAACAATACTACTACAACGTCATCTTTGTCAAACGTTGTCAAGAAAGAAGATAAAATTGTTTCGCAGAAGAAAGAGAAAATCAGTGGAGACGGAGTTGTGAAATTAGTAACACAAAATAAGAAGAAAATAAAAAAGAGTGAAGCTGTGTTAGCACATGAAGTTTATATGAAAAGTAAAGCGAAACATGAGGAACGCCGACGATCCTATCTTCCTTACCGGCCGGACCTTGTTGGTTTCTTCACTAATGTTAATGGTGGATTAACCAGGAATGTACACCCCTTTTAACATAATCAAAATTACTTTTTTCTTTTCATTTTGGAGATGAAGTTTTTTTTCTTTTTTGTAAATACTTATTTACATTCTAGTTTTAATTTTATGACTATTGATCAGGGTGAACATAGCTTTTGGGATGTTTCAAATTTTTGACTTATCAAATCAAAATTAATTGTGTTAGTTATTTATATTTATAAATCATATTATTAAATTAATATAATTGAGTTTTTTTTTTATTTCCGATTATTTTGTTGTTGTTTGATTTTCTCGATTTTTGGATTATTATTTATTTTTGGTTTGACGCGAAGCATTTTAATTAGCAACAAAGTTTGTTTGAATTTTGTGAAATATGACGTTGATGACATGTGAATACTTTTGGAATTAAAATCCATATTAAATTTGGATAAATTATTAAATTCAAGAAATATCAAATCCAAATCAAAATTAATTATTTATGTCTACGACGTGGATTTAAATTAAAGTTCAATTTTGTTGGGCTAGTTTGTTGAGTTGATCTTCAAATGACATGACACACCAAATTAAATCAAGGATCAATAATAAGATGATGTCACATGTCAATGATGTGACACTCCTAATCAAATTGAACACCAATTAAAGGCCATCAAATGTTCGATATGACATGTCTTGGACAATTAAAACTGACCTTATCACATAAAATTTGTAATAAGCTTGATGACTCACATGAGCAGATCAGAATCAAGCAAGAGAATGTATTTACACTTGAACTATCTACCCCCTACAACTATAAATAGAGGTGTTACATATCTCTCTCTTTATAGACATTCAGAGAAATAAAGAAAAGGTACCCACAATTAAAAGATCGTCCGAAAAAGTGGAAAGTGTAGAATTCTCACGTAGAGAATTTAGAGAAATCAATGATTGTATTGATGATTAAAACTGTCAAGTACATGCTCCTTATATAAAAGGAGAGTCCTAGACTAGCTATACTTAGAATTCTACTAGGATACAAATATACAATTTACATTAGTATAGGTATACTACTACTACTACTATTACAATTATAGTAATGTATTCTAGTTGACTTCAGCTAGTATAACACATATCAACCTAGTCGACATCTAATTAGTATTTAGTAGCCCGATCCTAATGTGACTCTAACTCTATAACAATTAACAGTTGTACACGCTGGTTGTACCTTGTTATTCAACCTGGTTCATATCATCAACTCCTTTTATCTTTAACACGTCCCCTCAAGCTAGTGAAAGGAGGAATTGTTACTTCTAGCTTGCTTCGAAACTCAGCAAATAATTGTTTTATCACTGCTTTGGTATGAATGTCAGATAGCTGATCCTTGGACCTCACAAACTAAGTAAGAAATTGTCCTCTGACTACTTTATCTCAAACAAAATAGTAGTCCATCTCAACATGTTTGGTTCTAGCATGCATAACTAGATTAACAGCCATGTACAAGGCACTCAAGTTATCACAATATAATGTGAGATCTGAATTGAGAAACACCCCAAGATCATGAAGTAGGTATATAATTCATGTCATCTATGTTGTAGTGGAGGCCAGTGCTCTATACTCAGCTTCATCACTCGATTGTGCTACTATATTCTGTTTCTTGGAAGTGCAAGAAATACAATTTTCACCTAGGTAGATGCTATAACTTATAGTTGATCTCTAGTAGTGGTGCAACCTCCCCAATCAACATCTAAATATCCATACAACCTACAAGATGACTGTGAAATAATTCTGAGTCCAAAATGTAAAGTACATTTGATGTATCTAAGAATTGTTTTACTCCTTGAAGGTGTTCAATGTTAGGACTTTGCATAAACTGGTTTGCTAGGTTCACAACATGAGTGAAATCAGGTCTTGTGAGAGTCAAATACTAAAGACTCCCTACTATCATTCTGTATAAGGAGGCATCTACAAGACTTTCCACATCTTCATGTAAACAATGATTTTAAGCCAAAAGAGTAGCTACAACCTTTGCCAATGTAATCTATGTCTTACCGAGTAACTCAGTAGCATACTTACTTTGACTCAAGTAAATTCCTCGTTCAAAATACTTGACCTCTACTCCTAAGAAGAAGTGCAAAGGACCAAAATCTTTCAACTCTTTACCAAGTTGTAGAGCCAAATCTGAGACATGTAATTGATTAATTCCTATTACAATAATGTCATCAATATATAACAAGAGAAATATGGTGCCTTTGTGAGGTTGCAAAGTAAACAAGGAAGGATCTTCCTTACTACAAATGAAACCAAAATATAGGAGATGCATGCTATTTCTATCAAACTAAGCTCTTGGTGCCTATTTAAGGCCATACAATGCCTTTTTTAGTAGACACACATATTAGGATACCTAGGATTAATAAACCTAAGAGGTTGACTCATGTATACCTCATATTGCAGCAAACCATGGAGGAAAGCATTTTTGACATCTAACTGCCTAACTTTCCACTTAGAGCTGACTGTAATGGATATAACCACCCTAATAGTTGTGGACTTGACCACAGGGCTAAAAGTCACTTCAAAATCTATCCATTCAAGCTGTGAGAAACCCCTGGTGACAAGTCCGGCTTTGTATCTATTTACTATTTCATCAACCTTCAACTTGGTCTTGAACACCCATTTTGATCCAACCAAGTTTATACCAGCAGATTTGGGCACCAATATCCATGTATTGTTAATATGTAAATCATTGATTTCCTCCTGCATAGCTGCAAGCCAATAAGGTGACTTTAGTAGTATTTGGTTCCCTTAATGAAACAAGTGAAAAGTGATGTTCCTTTGCCTTGTGTCTGGTGATCATGTGATGCCCTTGTGGGGTAGGAGGTATATCAACTGAGACAGTTGATTGTAGTGTAGTATCTTCAGATTGCTTGTGCTCTGGAAGATTCCACTTTGAGAGATCAACTTATAAACGTATTCCTTGTGGGTTAGTCACATATAACGTGGGATTTGATGGACCACCACTATCTAGACTTGCATGTGCAACCTGTTTCTCACTACCACTAGCTGATCCTAAACTTGCAACCTGAGTCTCATCAGTACTGTTTGAATCTCACTTTCAACCTATTCCTCATGACCATCATCTAATCATGCTGAGGGGTCAGTAGTACTATCACCATCAAGAGGCATATGGATTGTTTTAGTAATATTTTCCCCAATAGCTTGTGTGCCAGCAACTTGTACTTCCTTTGAATTAGGATCATCATGTGCCTTTAGTTTAGAGAAAAACTCAACAAAAGAGCCAGATG
The DNA here is from genome assembly GCA_036250505.1 of Solanum acaule. Taxonomy (NCBI): domain Eukaryota; kingdom Viridiplantae; phylum Streptophyta; class Magnoliopsida; order Solanales; family Solanaceae; genus Solanum; species Solanum acaule. Next base: position 12,908 of record JAJOOR010026453.1, read on the forward strand.
AGGTGAGACATATACCACAATGGTAGTAGAACGAGACAACCACAGACTTTGTCTTTGAAAAACTGCGACAAATTAAGAAGTCTTCATCTCTAGTAGTGGACCACAAGTTTTTATACCTCCATGTTTGTGATTGGATCTTGGCTACACATTTGTGGTGACATTCCAACAATAAGTGGTCTATCAGTTCAATAACAAGAAATTTTTTTGAGTTGACAATCATAAGGAGAAAAAAATCATAGGATTATATCTTTGCATTTAAAATTTTATAAAGATCGTAATCCGTGCACAAACTTTAAAAAAAAATATTAAATATGTGTCACTATTTTTCTTGTCTTGATTATTACTTTTTCAGGAACAAAGTTTTGCCGTTACAGGCGTAAATGTCACACTATTTCATACTGATAATATTTTTTGCAACAAATTTTATGGTGATGAAAAATAAATTATAATAAAAAATAAAATATGCTGAAACAAAGATTTTATTGATGAATATTTGTAAGAACAACTCTATCTATCCCTTGATTCTTCTCTACTATTTTTTCTTTATAATTTGAGAGTTTTTAGTAGCTATTTCTTAAAACATAGGATGGTTTGCAACTTACGAGGAAATGACTCTAGATAGGAAGATATAGGGGTTGAGGATTAATATAGAAGATTGATAGGTTGAGCATTGTCTAGTTCCTCTATTCAAATATTGATATTATTACTCTTCTACTATCTTATCCTTTGATTGTAGTATTCCTTGTTGATTTTGTTGTTTTAGTTATTGTATTATTTTATTGTTGCTACTATTCTCTTATTCATTTTTCAATTGCTTTACACCTCATTGATTCTCTGTTTAAATTATGCTTCATATTTACTTATCAGATGATTTTGGTCAGTTGCTTATACTTGTATTTCTGGAATTATCAGAGTATTGTGTTGACTTAACATGGTTTATATAATACTTTTTACAATATACTCCCTTCTTTCCAATTTATTAAACGCCCTTTCCTTTTTAGTCCGTCCCAAGAAGAATGTGACCTTACTATAATTAGATACAATTTACCTTTAAGATTCTCCTTTTATCCTCAATGAAATCATTAACAGTCACAACAAATATCTAATGATTGTTTTAGATCACAATTTTAAAAGTCCCCATTTTCTCTTAAATACCGTGCTAAGTCAAATGGAGCCACATAAAATAGGACAAATGAAGTATTTGCTTAATTCTTTCCTAATCATCACATGATACCAACTAAGTGTGCGGGGTTTGTACTCTACTAATCTTGCATCATCTTTTATGTAGATCGTAGATCTAGCAATCCCCGCCGATTCAGTTTGTTTGAGGCTTGTGTAGTTTGAAGCTTTTTTTAGCTATCTATGTTTGGAGCAATAGTTTGGCTTCATCTATCTTATCTACATGTATTTTTATTATCTAGATAGTTTTATAGTATTGAACAATTATATTCAGTTTAAATGCTCTTGTACAAGTGACACTTGGTTAAGGCATTTTTGAAGAGCTACACCTCCTACAATATAGAGCTTCAAATGGAGCCATTTGAATACTCAAGTTCGAAGTATTATTCTAAGCAAACTCAATCAAAGGCAAATAATTATCCCAATTACCCTTGAAGTCATTCATGCAAACTCTCGACATATCCTCTAAAGTCTAAATAGTATGCTTTATTTGGTCATCGATCTGAGGATGGAAGGTCATACTAAGCTTAACTTTGGCACCAAAGACTTTTTGAACAGATCTCCAAAACTGAGAAGTATACTGGGTACCTCAATCCGATATAAAGGATAAGGGCACGCCATGCAACTTAACCATCTCTGGGATATACACCTTAGCATAGTCCTCAACTAAGTAAGAAGTCCTTACGGGAATAAAATGTGTTGACTTCATCATTCAATCTATGATGACCCAAATCGAATTATGACCGAGTATGGGGTAATCCTGTAATGAAATCCATATTCAAGTCTTCCCATTTCCAAAGAGGGATGCTAATGTCTTAACCCAAACCTCCCGTTTTTTATGCTCAACCTTCACTTGTTAGAAATTAGGAGACTTAGTCACAAACTTTGCAACATCCTTCTTTATTCCATTCCACTAATAGACCTCCCATAAATCACAGTACATCTTGGTGGCTCCTAAGTAAATAGAATATTGATAAATATGAACTTTCGATAAAATCTATTGCCTCAACTCATCAATATTCGAAACACATAATCGACTTTGGTAATGAAGCACACCATCTCCCCCTTGGGCGAAAGCCTCAATGGATTTTTTGGAAACTGCTTTCTTCAACTCAACCATAGTCAGATTAAGATCTTGCTTAGCCTTCACATCTAAAATAAGAGATGATTCTGAGCCATTCTAAACAATGTACCACAATCCTCGAAATCAACCAAGTGAACACCCAATCGAGATAGACTATGAACATCATGAACTAACTCCTTTTTACCATCTTCAATGTGAGCAACACTACTAATGGACAATTGACTAAGAGCATCATCGGCCATATTTGTTGTTCCCGGATGATAAAGAACACTCATATCATAAACTTCTAATAACTCAAGCCACCTCCTTTGACGAAGATTTAAATCCTTTTTCTTAACACGTATTGCAAACTCTTATCATTAGTTAACACATCCATAAGGACACTGTACAAATAATGTCTCCAAATCTTAAAAGTAAACACAACTGCCGCTAACTTCAAATAATGAGTAGGGTAGTTCTTTTCATGGATCTTATGTTGCCTAGAAGCATACATGATTACCTTATTTTTTTAAAAATTAGAACACAACCAAGTTCAATTATTGAAGCATCAAAGTATACAACAAACCCATCAGAACCTTTCGACAATGTCAAAATCATGGGAGGTAAATCAAGTCTTCAACTCTTGAAAGCTCCTCTCACATGCTTCCAACCATAGAAACTTTACCTTCTTTTGAGTCAAAGTATTCAAAGGAAAAGCAATAGAGGAAAATCCTTTCACAAACCTTCTATAATAACCGGCCAAACCCAAGAAAATCTGATTATCTGAAGGCGAAAGAGGAATAGGCCAGTTCTCAACTGTCTCAATCTTCTTAGGATCAACGTGAATACCTCTAATGGAAATAATATTGCCAATGAAAGCAACATACCTCAACCAAAACTTACATTATCTAAACTAAGCAAACAACAGGCACTTTAGGAACACTGATTTGTAAATTTTTGACAAATACAAGATTTTTGGGCCAAGGGGTGCCATTGACGTGACCCTTCATGTTTAGACTATGGACAAAGTCCTATATAGCAGACACATTGCCCCTATGCCCCTCCGATATAGTACCTCAATGGTTGCTATAGTAGGAGGAAATAACTTGCAGCCTCCAGTCCGACTCAAACACAAAATATTCTATAGAAACACTCCTAAGGATAATTTCATGGTTTTATAACTAAATGTTGTAGGTTATCCAAGGCTATAATTAAGGGACCATACTACCCTAATGAGAAATTCGTTTATGCCTCTATTAAGGAAAGGTTCTACAAAATCCGATGGATGGGTTTTTGTTTGGAGAGGAATTTCAAGTTAAGGGGAGTGGCCAACTTTCTAGTGCATTCTACAACCAGATTCAAGAGTTTAGTAAGGGTCCTTTGGTGGAGGCCCCTCCTTTTTCACACATTAGGTGGATGACTGAGTTCTATGCTATAATTCATACTGGAATTTTTGTGGTTCCCCCAATCCCACCAGCCGTATTCAGGGAGTGGATGTCCCCGTGAATGCCTAGTCTCTAAACAAAGCATTGGGGGTGCCAGAGGTCTCTAATGCAGCCTACAAAGACAATTTGAGAGAAATTGACAACACATGGATGTGGAACTCGCTAGTGGAAGATAAGTACTTGGGGGAGGTATATTAGCCTAATACCGAAGGCCTTACGAGCCACTACTTTTCACCTAATGCTTAGAGGTGGTGACAATGGTTGGTCGGTGGATATGTTTATTGTGAAATCTCTCTGACATGACTTATACCTGAGCATTAGTGGTGGCTTGCATTATACAAGGAATCTCGGTAAAATTGGGGGGCATATTGTGTCTTAGTGGAAGGATTTCTACCGGGGCAACAAGAAGTCCCCTTTCTTCCCAGCCTAGTATCTTCGACTGGCAGACGAGCATGTGTGCCTGTGGATGATATAAATTTCAAGGTGGAGAATGATGGTAAGTTCAAATCCCAACTGAGTTTCGAAGAAGATAAAGAAATGCGCGGTGGGGAACAGCCAGGTTGCAACAAGTCTAGAGGATGATGAGGACTTTCCCGCCCTACTACCCGGTATTAACCCTCACTATCTAGCATCCATTTTGAGGAGGATATGGCTGCAATCTCTAGATCCATGAAGGTTGCTCCTGCTAGATCCTTAGCCCAACCTGCTTCTTCCATGGACATAGCCATGCTCCACATGGAGCTTGATGTTGAGAGGAGGAGAGGGCCTTCTCATGACCGTCTACTTGCCCATATGTGGAAGACCATGAAGGCCATGTTTAACTTAATCTCCCCGAAGGACCTACAAAAGTCGCCCTTTATGAGCGAGGACGAGGCAGGAGACCCCGCTCCATGATAGTTATTGGGCACTAAGTTAGGACTCCCCCTTTAGATAATTTGATTCTTTGTTTCGGCCTTTCCCCATTTGGATAAGACACCTTTTTTACTTTTCATTGTTTTTGATAGAAATAGATGCTGGGTTTTGGGATATTTAATCCCAATATTCTATGGTAGGATTATTCTAGAATATATTTTTATTGTTTTCTGCGTGGAAATATATTGAAAATGTGATAGAATTGGTTGGAAAGGGAAAGTAAAAGTAGGGTAAAAAAAGAGTGTAGTCTTTAATTCTCACTGCTCGCTATCGCGGTCGGCGCCAGCTATTGTGGCTGTCCGCTATAGAGGTTGGCATAGCTATTATGGCTGCCCGCTATATCGACTGAGCACCACTATGGTGTCTTTCACTATGTTGAGGAAAGTTCTGCCATAGCGAGAGCACTATAGCGGCCCAACTTTTCTATGGCGTCTCTGACAAGCCTCAACCCAAAATTTGAAAAATTGAGCAATGCTCCCAATTCCCAATTCTATACCAACTCTAAAAACACATAACTATTGAGTTACACAACCCCAAGATCGTTCCCAGGCACAAGTATTTTTCTGGACCATACACACACATAATTATGCACTTATACCACATTCTCACAAAAATAAATTTTGAATACTGTCGACACACAGTTTATATTATCATATACCCACTATCACACAAGAGTAACCCCCTTTTTCCTAGGTTCCCAACCAATATTAACTGTTTCGATACCAGAGTTCTCGTACAATCACAATTCGTCCCCCTTTCTTACCATTTTTACCAATGGTAAGTCCATTCCATTTTTATCACAACACTTCCAACCAATGACATAACAATTTAATATTAATTTATCTCACAATTTATAGGGAATTAAACTTCTCACATAGGGAGATACTCAAGCAATGCAATGCAAATAATAGCAACCATTAAAATTTATCGCCAAATCGATCAAGTTCATTATTTGCTATACGCGTCATGGATTACCACTAACCGACCATCCATGCATTCTCGTGATCCTTAAGGCCAAACACCTTGTTGGTTGTGTCCTTTCAGACATGACAATGAAGTCTAATATACCTCGTTGAGATACTAATTGGAATCTAGATATACAAATTGAACTCAACTCATACCACATGCGATAGACCGCACAAAAAATGTGAAGAATTGAGACAATTTCCTAGAATGCTTCATAACCCCCCTAAAGATTTAATGTGGTCATCAACAGTCAATCCTTAGAACTCTATTAGACATTTACACTTGTACTTGGAGACCGATAACATGGGCTCTGACACAAATTGTCATGACCCAATCCATCGTGCCGTGCAGACATATACTCTAACCCCTAGATAGGAGAACCCATACCACCCAATTTTTAAATGGGAATTGTAGAAATAAATAAAGAATAAGAAATTTCTTCAATACAACTGAATAATCATGAAACTCAAAAATAAAAAAAAAACATCTTTTTAGAACTGACCAAAAAATCCTCCCAAGGAACTGGCCTAAATAGGTAGAAGAGATACCAAAGAGATACATTAAATAAAGAAAATACAACACAACATCACAATGTCCTGCAACCAGACTATGTCAAGTCACATATAAAAAGAGTTGTATCAGTTAAACAATACATACTGGTAGACCTCATCGGTTGACCCACACCCATCACATAATATCCTGTGGATAATCAAACAAACATGCAACTTCAATATAAAACTTAGAAACCTGAATCTTCAATTACGACCCTTACCACAAACACTATTACTTGGAACCCTTATGCTCTATCTCAAATCATGCCTTCTTCCACTGCCAACTCTACCATTAAAAAATTGACCCTTTCTCCCTTATAAGGCTTCTAAAGCCTACCTTTTGTGACACCCTCATTACATATCATAACCTAACCGCTTTATTCTACAGATATTTCCCAAATACAAGATCACTACCAACTCTACTAACCAACCTACTATTCTCACTCAGGTTGTCATGCCAACACACTGGCCCTTGATCCAACTTAGTAAACCACAAACAAATTCCCCTTACCAATTATGTTATAAATACTGAACAACCCATAACCAGTCCCAGCATTTAGCAATACACTAAAACCCCCAGTCTTCAGCTTGTCTTGATAACCACAACTTAGCAAAAGAGACCACATATAACTAGAATAACAAGTACAACATAGCTTGGAATCCCAATCCTCACCCTCAGTTGATATGCAAAACTAAACAAGAGTATACACATGTAACAATAGAACAATAACACTAGCTAATACATATACCATCCATTATAACATGATGTAGATTACCAATTACAATCCTTGAATTACCTAAGTCCATATTACAACCCAGTACCATTATTATACCTATAGAAACTCTCAAAATCCCCATTTCTCATTCTTACAAAGATCAAGAACTCTGAGAAAGAATTTCTCCAATTTCTCAAGATCTGAAGGCTCCAAGTTCAAGAGTCTCTTCAAGAATCCTAAGGTTTCAATCCAAGATTCTTCTCCACTTTTCATCTCCAAAAAAAATGCAAGGAAGACGAAAGCTAGGGTTTCAAGTCTTTCAGTCAAGTTCTTCTACAAACTTTTTCAAGAACTTTGTTCTTCCATGTATGTAAGTATATTCAAAGTGTTGGACTTGTTGTGTCACACTCTATATATAAATCCAGCCAGTAAAAGTTTAGTCCAGTACTTAATCCACAATTTCCATTAAGTTCTAGTTATGGATTGAGTTTCTTATTATGACATTATGATCTTCTATATATTGATATCCTTGAGTTGTTGTTCATGCTTATATTTCACATGAGCCCTAGTTGATGAGATTTTATTGAAAGCCTTTGTGCATTTATTTTCATGCATTGATTCTTGAATTTAAAGTGAGTTCAAGAGTATTTTCAAGTACCTTTTGGGAAGATTTTAAGGAAACACAAATGGTTCCAAAAGTACTATTTTCATATTAAAAAAAGAACTACTATTTTTAAGAGGAGCATAAATAGTTTTCAAATGCATTTCAACTTGATAAAGAGAATTTTAGCTACCCCTTAAAGAAAGTATTATTTTCACATTGAAAAGAGAGTAATATTTACATAAAAGTAAAAAGGATTTTCAGAAAGATTGAGTACAATTCAACTACCTATTAAAGAGGCCCTTTTGAGAAATTATCTCAAAGAAGAGAGTAATTTTACATGAGCATACAATTATATTTTGGGAGCAGTATTGAGCACTGATTTGATGTAAGAGTTTAGATAACTCAAACTCCATAACCTAAACCGCCAACTTAGATAGGATTGTTCCGTAAGATGGGCTACTCTTCACCTGCCTCAAGAAGACAGTTTAGTGGATCCATTAGTTCAGTTTTGTCCTATACTCTGGCAAGGTATAGGGTGGCTTTGGCAACATGGGTAATATTTTGTATCATTACGAGGCTCATAGTGATAGTTATCGGTTGGAGAAACTCCCAGTAAAGTAAAGTAAATAATATTTTATTTACATATTTTAGTTCAATATTTACTATTAATGCATTCCTACAACAAGAGCTTAAATTATTTTCAGCATGATTTATCTTATTCTTCAGTTGAGTTACCTTTAGTATTTCAATTCAATTTTTGTTTTATTCAGCCCTATTACATACTCATACATTAAATGTACTGATGTGATTTGACCTACATCTTTTCATGATATAGATTCAGGTACTTAGGCCATCAACATGAGTTCCATTGAGGTCATATCATCCGCTCATTAGTTTTTGGTGAGATCTCCTTGGTTTTGGAGAACTCCAAGTTTATGATTTGTTAGTTGTCACGACCCAGGGTATACCCTTGGTGTAATATGGCATATAGAACTCTGGAAGGCCCTACACAAGCCACTTAGCATTTATCATACAAGATAATAGAAATAAAGATTCAAAAGTCACAGTCTTATATCATAAAAGAGTTTGACAAATGGAAGTTTAATATAGTCTCAACAAGCCATCTATTATATCAAAGGAAGTGATTGGGACGTAACCCATATATCATAATAAAGTCTAAAAACTGAAATAATGAAAAGCATGTAAAAGTATCTCAGTCCTTGGAACATGATGACTCACCAATATTCAAATGCCAAGAGATCAACTAGCCACAAGTATGAGAGGTAGAGGCGTCAGACCCTAAATTAGTGAAATAATGTAGGCACAAATATGCATTAGTAAATGAAATGTACTAAGTATGATATCAATGCATAAAAGATATGAAATCATGCTAAAAAGAACTTTACATGACATGCAATAACCAAATTAAATCACAAGATAAAAAAGGTTAGAAACATAAGGCATAATCATGGTCAGTGCAAGCGTAACATATTTAAAATAAGAAATAAAAGAAAGCCTTGAAAAATTATAGTTCTTTTGTGGGATATTAGCTTTTACTGATAATAAGACCATGAGAGATATATCATAGAATCCGGTATATCCCTCATACAAAAATAAAGGGATTCTGCTTGTGAAGGTAGAATCCGTACACATCATATTTTGCTAAAGTGGATCTACTAGCTAGGTCATTTTAGACAATCCAACTGGGGCACATAGTTAGGGGCTAGAGGTTACTCCTAGAGACTAACCTATTTGAGCCTTTACCTCAAAGCCCTCTTAGTGCTTAGTCAAAATCCCAATGGAATAGATAACAATGAAATATCATTATAACATAGGAAAGATAATGATCAATACCAATCCACATATTTAAAATCAAAACATAGAATAACCCCTTAAACACAATTCAACATAGATGAGAAAACCCTTCACCAATTTGAATCTATATGTGAGAAATATCTTTCACAATCATGATCATAGTAGCATGTGAGAAAACCTTCTACAATAACATTGATACTTTCCTCTCAAAGCATCCTGGAAATATTTACATCAATTTCATAAAAGCATGCATCTCTTCATAAATTAATAGTTCATAGTTCATAAACTTTATCATGTGCTCATACTCTAAAATCATGGATCACGCATGGGTTCATATGAATTCAACTCAAAAACCATGTAATTACTTCAATTCATACATTAGAATATAGAAAAAAAATCAATTAAATTATAATTGAAAAGAACCCATGAATATTGAATAAAATCCTAACTTTGAATTGAGAATCTAACTTGTAAAATTGGAAGATCTTTGAGGAACTCTATAGAAGAAAGGAAATCATAGGTGAATACTACCATACCTTAGTGATCAAGGCCCAATATATATGGTGAATTGAAGATCTTAAAGTGAAACCCTTCTTCTTCTTCCTTAGCTTTAGAGAGAGAATTTTAGGGATGAACTTGGAGGGAAATCAGAATTTAGGTGAATGATTTAGAATGAATAGTTGTAGGACAAATCAGTTATATAGGACTTAGAATAGGGGCTAAAACAACATAGCATAGGTGTTAAAACACATAAGGGAAAGACTAAAATAACCCTGAGTCAAAAGTTGACGGGGTGACCTATATTGATCCCTAAATGGACTGTTGAGGGCTTGATGGCCCATTTAGGGAACCGTACAGGTGGCCCCTTTTCAGGGTTGCCTTAAACAGTTGGTCCACCTTCTCTAACATGCCGTACAAGCCTACACTGGTAGTTTAGGGAACTGTCGAGGTGACCCCAAATCCTAGCAGTCCAAAATAGCCAGGCCACTAAGCCTAAACAGCCAGTGAAACCCTAAATGGACCATTTAGGTTTCCTTTAAGGGTTCATGAACTTTTTTAGGCCCATGGACTTTTCCATTAACCCATCTTAACCTTTTCCAAAATCCGAGGTGTTACATTAGTAGTAGCATTTTGATGTGTTGTGGGTCTTGTCCCGACACCTAACTTTATCTAGTAGAGGCTTAATAGATAGACAACTTTTGTCAGTCTTGAAGTATTCAACTTTTATTTAAAACTTTATGTTTAATACTTAGTATTTCCGGATAGCTTTGAGATTTAAATAAACTGTTTTAAATGATTCTTCAGCTTTGATGCTTGTTTATGCTTGAGTTAGTGTTCTTCTTATTAGCCACCCAGGTCAAGGGTTCTCATGAGGATCAACACTAGTTCTAGAGTTCTGGCGAAGTCCCAGGTTTAGGCTTGGGGCGTGAAAAAATTGGTGTCAGAGCCAGGTTTCAAATGTCCTAGGGTATCTATGAATCCGTGTCAGTAGGATCTTATTTATGGTTGTGAGGGACCCAATTCTATAAATGAGGGACTATAGACATTTAAGAAAAGTTTTCCTTATTTCATACTCTAAATCTTGCAATAGAACTTTGCCATAAGGAACTTATTCAAACTCATGAGTTTCTCATATCCATTCGATTACCCCTCATACTCAAGGTGGTTGAAAAGCAAAGCCCAAATCTTTTTCAAAGAGTTACTCTCAACAAAAGTCTTTAGAAAGTCATGAGATTGTAGAAGGGCTTGAGAGAACCCCGTGAGTAAGTGTGTAGATTCGAAAGAATGCACTCTTATTCATATGAATCATGTGTTGAAGCTATAAATGAGATGTATTCCTAGACTCTCTTCTCTAAACATTGTTTCAGGTGAGACCCTTTTAGAGGGAAGTATGTTTTAGAGCTTGGTAGTATTTTCACCCAAAAAGATTGTATGAGTTACGACGTTATAAAAAGCAGTAGTAAAAGTCTCCAAAGTTAGAAGTATGCATTTTGAGGTGTAGTAACCTATGAAATGGGAATAGTTATCGAGTAAAGTGTATAGTTGCAGTCGTGTACCTAGTAAGTGATTAATGAGGGGTTTTCTTTTATATGTATACTAAGGAGTAATAATTTTTTATGGATTTCATGATAGAAGGTAGAGGAATAGTTACTAGTCAGGATGAGTTAGAGTATAGTTTAACTAGAAGGGAGTTTATGTCAATGTAACATTGTGGTAGTGAAGGCCATGTATATGTGTTGAATAAAAGAGAAAAATTATTCATGAGGTGATAGATCTAAGATAAGCTTGTCATTTTTGAAGGGAGAGCCCCATGGTATTCATAGGGTTATAGAACTAATTAGGCAATGATGTATAGTGAAAGGGTAAATTGTACCTAAGTTGTGAAAGGGAATGTGACGGTAATCAGTAAATAGGTAGACAAGGAGATAAAGATTAACTACTTGTCATGAGGTCTTAGTGGGTGCGTGTTTATTAATTTTATCTATTGTTCGTAAGTTAGTATAGTATGTGAGCAATTATATTGATATTTGTGTTTCATACAAGACACTAAGCTTGAATTTGAGATGCGTGTCGTGATAGAAATGATTTCAATTGAGGGTAATGATGTCTGTTTTGAGATCTGATCTAGTAGGCTTGACATAAATTAGGTGAGGATTCAAGGTGTTAATTTTCGATAAATATGAGTGATATAAGTGTGGTATTATGAATCTTACACGAGATCAATGAAGTCTGGCTAAGTCATTGTCACGCCCCGAGCCTACACCCTGGGCGGGACCGGCACCTGGAGACCATTTCTGGCCCCAAGCGAACCCTTGGCCTGGCTTTCTTAACTCAGCGGAAACCTAACCCAATAGAATAACTCAATGCAATGCAATATTACAAAACAACTTAACTTATAAAATATGGCCATAAAGGCAACTCGAATCTCAAAATAGAATATTTACATATAT
>JAJOOR010026454.1:0-25313 GCA_036250505.1 Solanum acaule
GATTTAGCTTCCGCACAGTTTCTATTATTCAGATTATATTTAGTATGCTCATGATCATGCCAGCAGGGTTAGCTTGGGATCACTTGTGGTCCTAGGTCCCGTGTTCGCGTCTCGGGGGTAGCTCGGGGCGTGACAACAACCACGTATACTCACACAATGTTTTAATGCCTATTTCCGCATTACCAAGCCTTTTTTTAGGAATTACCTAAAATCCTCAATTTTTTGTTTGTTATAGTAATAGATCTGGCGCAGTGAGCACCTAAAATTATTTTTTCAAAAAACTGTATGAGGGCCTCCGCAATGAGTTGGGGAACAACCATGTATACTCACACCATATTTTGAGTGCCTATTTCCGCATTTACTGGCCCTTTTTAAGGAATTACCCGGAATCCTCGATTTATCGTGTGTTATATATAGCCAATGGATCTGGTGCCCATAGCACCCAAAATTGTTTTCTCAAAAAACTTTATGAGGACCTCCGTAATGAGTTGGGAAACCACCACTTATACTCACACCATTTTTAAGGTCTATTTCCGCTTTTACAAGTCATTTTTTAAGAATTACCCAAACTCCTTGATTATTCGTGTGTTATAGCCCATCTCTTGGCACCCGGACCACCAAGAAATTTTTTCTCAAAAAATATATGAGGACATATGTAATGAGTTGGGGAACCACCACGTATACTTACACCATTTTTAGCGCCTATTTATATATTTACAGGCCTTTTTTAGGAATTACACAAAATCTTCAATTTTTCTTGTGTATAGGTCATGTATCTAGTGTCCCGTAGCACCTAAAAAAACTTTCTCAAAAACTATATGAGAATCTCCATAATGATTTGGGGAACCACCACGTATAGTTACACCATTTTTTAACGCCCGTTTCCGCGTTTACAAGCCTTTTTTTAGAAGACTCAATCATGAATGCACACAAAAAGACTCAACTTACTCATGCAAGAATCAATTGTGCACTAAAAGATTCAAGTTGTGACTCACCATTATCAAAGATTCTCAAGTTCACCATATTTGCTTCAAATGCAAGTTGAAGCTCAACAAAGGTATTCAAATGCCCTCACATAAAGAATGATTCCATAATCACACACAATGTTGACACCCAATTTTGGACCTCCACAATATAGATTAATCATCGAGCTTCTTAAATTCCAAAACGATTTGAAATAATTAACTTTATAAAATTTAAAATATTTTCCAAGTCATTTTAAGTAATTTTTATATATATTTTTTTTAAAGTTAATTTATATAGTCTATAAAATTTTGAATATATTTATTATATTTTATGAATATTCGAAAATCATCTCAAAAAGATTTTGTTTTGTTTAAATATCTTACTAATTAATTTAGTTATATAATAGTTTACATTTTTGAATTAATTAGTTTATAATTAAGTCAATTATTTTATTTCGTTAGGATCAAAAAGCTCGTTAGTTAATTATATTAATTCATATTATTTAATTACTAGTCGAATTTACTAATTGACCCAATTTGACTAAATGGTTAACTAATTCTCTACTACGTACCAATTCTCCCAAACCTCACCAAAACCGACCTAATTCCCTAAAATGTCCAGCCCACTTTTTCTCAATGCTTGCAACAAAAAAAATAAAAATAATATATATATATATATATATATATATATATATATATATAATAATTAAAAAAAATCCAGCAACAATGCAACAACAGCAGTACCAAAACGGTCCAACCAACTCAATTTGTTAACTTTCCAGCCCACTCCAACTTTCCCTCAATTTCCCAGCCCAATTCCCCATCTCAGCAGCCCAATCCAATATTCCCAACCCATTTTCACTTCTCCTTCGACCTAGGCCCAACACACATTACAATACCTACTAAACACACAATACGTGCAGCAATACCCAAAACAGTACTCTGCGTCTTCCCCCATTCCAGACGCGACAAAATTTGAAACTCAGCGATTCCAATGCCATTTTCAGCAAAGGATCGTCCTTGCAGTTGAGGGATCATGCCACATAGCTCGCCAAGGACAATGGGACCGATCCATCCGTCCGTCTTTCTTTCCACTTCCGGAATGGTTTGAAGTTTGAAGAAAAGTATGTCTTCCTTTAATGATGAAAGAATTTGGCCGTTTGAATTTGGAATGGGCCTCCATCCCATTCAAATTCTCACTTTGGCCCCCCATTTGGAACCCTAATCCCTCCTATATATGTTGTTGGTCACTGTAAAGAAAAAAAAAAGGGAAAAAGAGGAGAATGAGAAGAAGATTTTGTGGGATTTTCGGGAGTGAAAATATAGAGCTAAGCTAAACAAAAACAATTAAAATTCATACAAAATACGCCTCAATAAAACAAAGGAGATAATTGGTTTCGGTGTCTAAGTTTAATACTGATGCCCAGACTTTGGGGTTGTCTTTTGTGTTCGAGTTTCGTGGTGGAAATGTCGCCTTTAGCTCGTTTCGTCTTCAGTTCACTGCCTCCGGGAAGGTAAACTCCTTCTTGATCATTAACCCGTATTGGATGTTCCGTTCATAAACTGAACTTTCTGTAGATTCTTTGTTTTTTTTTAACTCAAATGTCTCTGTTCTTAGTTATTTTGGTGTCTAATGCCTCGTCGTTCGGGTTTGAGTCAGTATTCTAGTTAACTGAGGCATATAACGTGTTTGTGTACGAGATTTATGTCTAGAGTATCTATGATTAAGAACTTGGCTCCTCCCTTTGGTGTTGCGTCTTTGTGATTAGTATATTTAAGCTGTCTTTGTAAGTTTGAAGGTGCCCTTATTTTTAGTTCGGGGAATATGGCTGCTCATTTACGCAATTAAGCGCCTCTCGTTCTTATCTCGCGTATGCTCAAAACATATTTTTCTCTGCTGATTTTTTTATGCTTCAAATTATAGGGATACTTGATTATAGGTAGTATAAGTCCTAAACATATTAAACCCATTTGTTCAGATTGGTTTCCTACATCTTAAGCTTATCAATTTCCGAAATCTTTTGTGATTAAAATGTTGTTGCAATCCATGTTTCCCTGCATTGGCTGGTTTGCAATATTGTGGTTAACATAAGTGGCGTACCTTAGCTTAATTTTAACGCGGAAAGTGATCAAACTGTTATGTCTTTAGTCTATGTATCAATATGTAGACCCACATAAATACAACACCTCAATCTTCTTACCCCCCCAACATTGTGATAATAATATTATTTCATGCCTAACAATTACACCTCCAACCCAAATTTCAATTTTTACATATCATTACTCAGTGGTCAACAATGTTTGTCCAAAATTTGCCGTCAACTTTCACGTGGAAGCAATTATTATACATATGTCCTTCAGTTTCATTTTTATATAATATAATAATATATATTCCTATCAACAATCAATATATACAATACAACATTAGAGCTTGTCGAATTCTAATCCTAACTAATTTTTTTTTATTTTGTTCTCACTGTGATGATTAGGCGGTAGTGATTATTTCTCTCCTTTAGTTTCTTATATTAAGTCATGTGGGTTGTTACTCATAAGTTTACTTGTTTTTGTCGCATGTGATACCATCTGAGTCTTCTTGGACTCCTATTTTCTTCCTCGCATTTCAAGAGAGCCATAAAGGCTCAAACCATCTTTATCGAGTCAACCAACCAGCTGTAAAAGTCGACGAACAGGTCCCAAAGTTGAAAGGAGCAACCGATTGAGAAAATTGAAAAAATTGGGCCAAAGGCCCACTTTTAATTCATAATAGTTGTGTTTTGTTATTTTGGGCCTAAACCCTTGTCATTTTAATTGCTATTGTTGTGTTAGTTTAGGACAGGTGGAAGAATTGGGTCTAAGGTCCAAAAGATAGAAAATTCTTCTATTATGCTAGATTAGGACAGGTACAAATGACTCAAATGGGCCGAAGGCCCAAAACGAAAATGGGCCCAAGTACTGGTCCAGGCGGACAGAAAAAAACCACACTTGGGCCCAAATCTCTTTCCCTCTTTGTTTTATTATGTTTATCTACTTGTTAAATTTTTGCCATTAATCTTGAGATCGACAATTCAGATCCCCGAAAGATGTCCATTTCGCTTTAAAAAATTAACTAAACCAGTCATCTCTTTACAAGACTTAAAGAAATAATTTTATAAGATAGCTCACTTAGATAATATTTAAGCACTTCCCTTTTCCCACTTTAAAATAGTTCTAACTATAAAACAACTCAATTTTGCAATTTAAGTTAACTTAAATTATTTTAGCCAAATAGTTAATTATTGGATAACCGCGTGTTAGCGGGCATTTCGGGTGCTTTCAAATCCTTCCCGAAATGCTAATATGAACCCCGTACCCCTTTAATATTTTCATTAGATTTCTGTTTTAATCTTTTGAAAAAAAATAGTTTTCTTGATTTTTCTTAAAAATTAAGTGGCGACTCTTAAAACCATCCAAAATATATTTTTTAAATAAAACACACAATGGTTCAACAATTTATAGCTCTGGAATCACAATCAACATTCACACTCACCAAGATGAACACATGCATGACTCCACCCATAGGTTTGTCCTTATTTTCCAATCAACACTTGTTTCAGCTCACTCAAGATCAAAATGGTCTTTTCAAAGCTTGTAACGGGGTTGAGTGTAAATGTATGGTCATTTAGGCTCAGTGGTTGCTATCCGGATGAAATGTGGTGTGAACAACACTTCCTTCCATTTTCTTCCTCATTCTCATTCATGCTCAAAAGTCACCCCATTATTTATTTTCAATGGAACTGTGAACACCCAATTTATTTTCGCAACTTTATTTCAGAATTTTTTTTTGTATGGAGGAGTTCCATCTTCTTCAAAACCATGGGTAGAGGGGAATTTCTTCACATTCCTTGATTTACCTTCTCTTTTCACCAGACCCCCAACTTAGGCTTTTGGCCTAAGTTGGCTATTCAAGAAAACCAAATCTCATGAGGATTAAGGGTGAATGGATAAAGAAAGGTCACAATTGCATCAAGTTTCTTCCAAGAAAAGGGTAAGGCTCAAAGGGTGCTCCAACAAATATCACACACACAAGGTAGGCCACAAAAGAGGTATAATGTCAAATTGTTTCACTCTTTAAAATTTTTGCCTAAGATCATTTTAAGAGCTCACATCACTTGGACAACCAGACCAACAGGGCAAATTCTAGGTGTCATCACACATGGTTCATGGTAAGCTCATCACACAAGACATTGAAACCAATATCAAACAAGACTCCACACTTTTGCTACTGTGCAATGTTCATCACGAGAGACTTATTCGATAACCGACTAGTCACAACGAGATGCAAAGAGTTCACATATTGTCTATGCAACTTCATTTGGCCTCATCGCAATCGCACATTCATTTTTGTTCAATTATGAGCACTATTTAAGTCATCGATATTGATCAAGACCGATACTTAAATTTCCAAGAGAACAACCACATTCAAACACAATCAAGGAGTGGTAAAAATGGGTCAAAAAGGGTCCAAGCACACCGTGGAAATTCACTGACCACAAGTACACATACCCCACCAAAAGCATTCAACATTGTCCCCAATGTGAGTAGAGAACGGACACTGCTGCTAATAAAACAAGAATAAATATAAAAACTAGCAAATAAAGATAAAATTCTAGTATGTAAACATGCAGAGCAAGGTGAGGAGGAATCTTCACTAAGCGCCCAGTCGGCGAGAAAATGAGATAGTCACTGAATGCTTCGACGGTGCGCCCAATAAGAAGAATATCACTTTTTGTTCCAGTGTGTGACACTTGCAAAAAGGGGAAGATCGGCGGAGATGTAAGAGGTCGCCAAATAGGTCGGCGACTCGTATAATGGAATTGGAGCTTCGCCGATCGATCATTGAGTTACGCTATTAGCGATGAAGTAAAAGGGCGAGGAAAATTGGGTCGCCTAAGCACATCGGCGATTTGCCAAGTGATGAAGATCTCCTAACGAATGTTCCAGAATCTCAGCCCCATTTTTTAAGTCCATAGGGCGGACTATGTCTTGCTCGCCGAATGGGTTTGGCGATTCACCCATATGATCTTCTTCTCGCACAAAATCCTGCACCTGCAAAATCAACACACATTATTTTAAAACACTAACACTTGGGTTGCCTCCCAAGAAACACCTTATTTAACGTCATAGCACGACGTGGAAATGCTCTCAAACATCTTCCAGGTACACCACCTCAATCAGAGAAATCTGTTGAACTTCTATGGCACCATTTGTGAGCACTCGTGTCACTCTAAACGGTCCTAGCCATTTGGACTTGAGCTTTCCTGGAAAGAGTCTAAGTCGAGAGTTGTATAGTAACACCCAGTCTCCCATTCTGAACTCCCTCTTAAGGATTTTAGCATCCTGCCATTTCTTCATCTTTTCCTTGTATAGGGTTGAATTTTTATAAGCTTTGAACCTGAATTCATCCAACTCATTTAATTGCTCTACTCTCTCTTTTGAGATCTTTGTCCAGTCCATATTTAAAGCTTTCAATGCCCACAATGCTTTGTGTTCCAATTCAACTGGTAGATGTCAAGATTTACCAAAAACTAGCTGATATGGAGACATACCGATTGGTGTTTTGTATGCGGTACGATATGCCCATAGTGCATCATCAAGCTTTCGAGAACAATCAGTTCTATTAGCATTCACTATCTCGGCCAAGATTCTTTTGATCTCTCAGTTTGACACATCAACATGGCCACTCATTTGGGGATGATACAGAGTTACTACTTTTTGTTTCACTCCATACTTGCTCAGTGCAGCTGAAAACCACTTATTGCAAAAGTGGGATTCCCCATCACTAATAGTAGCCCGAGGAGTACCAAATCTCGCAAAGATGTAGCATTTCAAGAATTGAACAACATTTTTTCCTTCGTTGTTTGGAAGTGCAACTGCCTCCACCAATTTGGAAACATAATCTACAGCCACCAAGATATATTTATTACCAAACGAACTCACAAATGGTCCCATGTAATCTATACCCCAAATGTCAAATAGCTCAACTTCTAAAATAGGCGTATGAGGCAACTCGTGTCTTTTGGATACTCCACTTTGTTTCTGACATTGAGTGCACTTTCTTAACAAAATCATGTGCATCTTTGTAGAGAGACGACCAGTAGTACCCACTTTGTAGAACTTTAGCAGTTGTACGCCCCCATGATGACCTCTAACCTGTGAAGCATGACAAGCATGGAGAATTCCAATAGTTTCTTCTTCCGAAACACATCTTCTAATAATATGGTCAGAATACTCTCTGGATAAATATGGTTCATCCCAATAGTACTTCTTAACATCGAACAAGAACCTCTTTGTTGGTAGAAGTTCAGTTCGTCTGACATTAATCCACACATTACATAATTGGCAAAATCAGCATACCAAGGAGGTTGTTTGAGAGTTACTATGAATTCCTGTTCATCGGGAAAAACATCATTTATGTCGATCTCTAGCTCGTCATTCTCCTAGCCTTCCAATCTTGATAAGTGGTCTGCCACCTAATTTTCACAACCTCTTCTATCTTTGACCTCAAAGTTGAATTCTTGCAACAAAAGCATCCACCTTATCAATCTTTGCTTGGCATCCTTCTTAGCGATCAGGTAACGCAGTGCAGCATGATCAGTGTGAACAATCACTTTAGTACCTAGCAAGTATGCCCGAAACTTCTCAAATGCATAAACTACCGCAAGTAACTCTTGTTTAGTAACTGTATAGTTACGTTGAGCACTGTT
This sequence comes from Solanum acaule, assembly GCA_036250505.1. Taxonomy (NCBI): domain Eukaryota; kingdom Viridiplantae; phylum Streptophyta; class Magnoliopsida; order Solanales; family Solanaceae; genus Solanum; species Solanum acaule. Next base: position 7,709 of record JAJOOR010026454.1, read on the forward strand.
TAGAGTTTTGCTTGCGTAGTAAATGGGGTGAAAAAGTTTGTTGCATTTTTGCCCCAATACAACACCTAATGATGTGACACTTGCATCGCATATTACTTTGAAAGATTCTAACCAATCAGGACTAATGATGATTGGTGTGGACACTAATTTTTCTTTCAAGCACTTGAAAGCTACCATGCAAGCATCATCAAAGTGGAATTTCACCTCTTTCTCCAAGAGTTTGCATAGAGGATGTGCAATCTTTGAGAAGTCTTTGATGAACCTCCGATAAAAACCGACATGTCCCAAGAAGCTACGAACACCCTTCACTGAAATTGGTGGTGGTAACTTCTCAATCACTTCAATCTTTGCTTTGTCAACCTCCAGCCCATTTTGCGACACTTTGTGACCAAGCACTATACCTTCCTTAACCATGAAATGAAATTTTTCCCAATTTAGGACTAAATTTGTCTCCACACATCTTTGGAGAACTTGTTCTAAGTGCTCTAAACATGCTTTAAAAATGTCACCCACAACCGAGAAGTCATCCATAAATACTTCCATTGAATCCTCCACCATGTCAGCAAAAATAGATAACATGGAATGTTGAAATGTAGCCAGAGCATTGCATAATCCAAACGGCATTCGTTTGATGGCAAAAGTAGCATATAGGCACATAAAGGTTGTTTTCTCTTGGTCTTTCGGAGCAATGGAGATTTGGTTATAACCGAAATACCCATCCAAAAAGCAATACCAATCTCTCTCGGAGAGTCGATCAAGCATTTGATCCATAAAGGGCAAGGTAAAATGATCCTTTTCAGTCCACAACTTTAACTTCCGGTAATCCAGGCATACTCTCCACCCGGTCACTGGTCTCATAGATACAAGGTCCCCTTTTTCATTTGGGACTACCTGATGCCTCCCTTTTTCGGTACACATTGTACCAGACTTACCTATTCGCTATCCGTAATCGAATAGATCACACCTACATCCAACCACTTTATTATCTTCTTTTTCACCACCTCTTGCATCGATGTGATTAATCTCCGCTGATGTTCAACACTTGTCTTACTTCAACTTTAGATTTGGTGGTTCTTCTATTGATGACTTTGCGGGAGGACTTTCTCAATTTTTTAAATCAATGTACAACTTCAACAGAGTCTTTGAATACCCCCCCAAACCTGATAGAGTTGTTACTACTTCTTCATAGCCTTGAATTTCAAACTCATCAGTTAGCAAGCACGGCTTCAAGTGGCTCACTCATACACATCAAATGGCTCACACTAGCCATCGTTTTATCAATAACATCAATAGTGGAGACCACATGAATATCACATAGGTGTTTCATTGACTTACACACATTAAAGGTTACTTCATCTTCATTCACCCGAAACTTCAATTCTCCGCTCTCAACATCCACCAATGCTCTTCCGGTTGCCAATAATGGTCTTCCAAAAATGATGGGAATTTCAGCATCTATTTCAGAATCGATAATGACAAAATCAGTAGGGAAAATAAATCGGTCAACCTTCACCAATATGTCATATAGTATCCCCACATGATGTTTAATTCATTGGGCCACCATCAAGAGTCTCATTGTTGTGGCTTTCGGTTCCCCCAACCCAAGTTGTTTATACATTGCATATGGCATTAGGTTGATGCTTGCTCCCAAATCGCATAGGGCTTTAGCAAATTGGAGCATGCCGATGGTGCAAGGTATGGTGAACGCTCCGGGATCTTCTCTCTTTTTTATCAGCTCCTTAGTCATAATCGCACTACAACTATGGAAGACTTCGATTGTTTCAAAATCCAAACTCCTTTTCTTTGTGACTAACTTCTTCATTAAGTTGCGTAACCCGGCATTTCCAACAATGCTTCCACTAGAGGGAGATTAATTGATAATGTCTTGAACACCGATAAAAACTTCTTGAACTTCTCATCCTCATTCTTCTTCTTTAGACGTTGAGGAAATGAAGGAGATATTTTGGGTAAAGGTTGCATAACTTTTAGGCTTTGATTGTATTTCTCCATGTCCTTTTGTGGTCCTTTGGCAATGCTTTGATGGATATGTGCCTCTTCTTCCTCCATCCCTTTGTCTTCTTCACGCATTTGAGCTTCTTCATTTCCCGTCACATCGTCTATTGCTACCTTTCCACTTCGAGTAACTATAGCCAACTCTCTATCATCATCTTTCATTATCATTTTTTGCTTCAATTGTGCTTAAAGTGAACTCAATTGACCTTCAAGTATCTTGATTGCATCTGCGTGAGAGTTCATTTTATTGTTCAATGATGAAAAGTCATATTTATACCTTTTAACAAGTCATCCGAACCTTTGACTTTATCAAGGATGCGTGACAACAAATCATTCACCCGTGGACTACTTGCACTTCCTCTCGATTTTGGGCTCTCACTTGAGTGAGTGTGTTCCTCCTCATGGTCCTCCTCCCTTTTCCAATAGTCACTTTGCTCGGCCCAATCTTGATAGTATCTTTTTTGCTCTCCCCCCTTGTGATAGTTCCAGCCTTGATTCCTGCCCCGCTGTAAATAGCGTGGGTGGAAACCTTCCTCCTATCTCTTGGAGTTCTAACCTTGATTCTCCCCCGGCTTTTAATAATCGGAGGAAGAACCCTCCTCAACTATAAACACTCCACTTGTCCCCCTGGGCTTTTCCACACTCTCCATCATATGCTCTTGTAATAGTTCCATTTGGGTCAACATCTTCTTGATGTTTTCATCCCTCTCTCTTTCCTTATCAAGTTGTTATTGTGTCATTCTAAGCAAAAAGGGGAGACTTGATCGTCTTAGGTGTACAATGCTTGATTTATTTTAGTCATGTCATCAAGAAGAAATGAATCCACCTCAAATGATTGCAATATTATTCCCCATCATACCAATTGATCAGCCACCCCTTTATTAACTGAATCAAGACTCCGATAAAAATATTGGAGTAGTAAATCGTTTGGTAGCCCGTGAGTTGGGAATTTAAGTAAGAGCTTCTTAAACCTCACCCACGTTTCATGGATAGGTTCACCTTCCCATCACTTGAAACATTGAATGTCGTCTCTAAGCTTCATCATCCTTGATGGGGGAAAGAATCTTGTATTGAATGCTATAATCAACTCCTCCCATGATGTGACAGAATTGTTTGGTCACTCGGCCAACCATTCGCAAGCCTCCCCCGTCAAAGATAGTGGAAATAACCGAAGCCGGATTGACTCTTGTGACATATTCTTGAATGACAACGGGCTGCACACCTCTGTAAAACTTCTTACATGTTCATGCGGGTCTTCGTGTGATAGCCCTCCATAAAGTCCTCACATTTGTAGGAGATGAAGAGTTGTGCTAGTGACCTCAAATACATCATTCCCATCAGCTTGTGGTATGCAAAAATTGCCTATTTCACCTGAATGAGATGGGTTGTAAACACTATTGACATCAATGATATCATCCCCATGACCTGCTTGGCTACCATTCACCTCTTCCTCACTTATTTTTACTTCTATGTAGTCCAACCAACACTACACAATGCAGCCTAAGCCAATTCAACTACAACCAACCAATTCACAAATCAAATCTTCGATCAAAGAATCCTAAGTAATGTTATTCCTCGGTAGCGGAGCGATTTTGATTAACGTTTCAAAGACACTTCATCCAATTCTAAGTGTCAATGATCAATAGTTAGTATATAACCCAAGTAAATGAGTTGGGGTCGATCCCATAGAGAGTAACTTTTACTTCAAATTCAATTATAGAAGTATGACAACAATATCTTCAACTGAACACTTACTGTACCTTTTTGGTTTAAACTTCAAATTTCAGGTTATAATTATCAATCCAATTCAACACTTAACACGAAACGATCAAATAGTGAGGTAACACTTGGGGAATTGACCAACCAATTATTGAATTCAACTTAGTGGATGAACATTGATGCTCACAATAGGATATATTGTCATTGGTAGGTCAGACTATATGTAAAGTAATTTTCTCTCGAACAATTACCTTATCTTTGTCGAATTCTCTCAAACTTAGACACTAGACGGAAGATGCCTAGCCCTCGTCCTCATCAAATCTACTCTCTTGAGCTAGATACAAAGGATAGATTCCATGTTTCACTTTCTCAAGCTGAAATGGTGACCCACTACTAAGGATGCTAAATTTTCTACTTTGGCTCTGTACTTATCTCTCAAGCAAGCACAAAACACTGAATTTGTTACACTAATCATGCAAGATGACCTCAAAACACAGTATCAATTCAGACCCACTTCAAATTAACACCATTATTCGCAAATCAATGACACCCACTTAGAAAAACTCAACAATTGGTCACATCATCAAAACTCCAATGTTAGGGTTTTAGCCAATCATGATGAAAAGATGAAAATCAACACTTGCCATGTTTTTCATAGCAGGGTAAATGAAATTTTGAAGTTAAAATCAACTACTATCTTCTCTATTACAAAATTTCAATGAAAGACCTTGCTAAAATCACTTGAAATCCAAAATGGTAGTGTTTTTACTCTCAATCTTGTGTCTCTCACATTTTTGAATACCTTCTCTCTCTTCCAAAAATCAATTTATGCAAGTCTGATGTGAAGCTGGTTGGGATCAATCGGCGAGGTAAGTCGGCCTTCGTCGACCATTCGGCGACTCGCTGATTTTCCTTCATCTCGCCTTCATTTTTCACCTCTTTTTAGTCCAACCATTGGAATTTTAGGCGAGCCAGATCGGGATCACCGAGCGATTCCGCGATGCGCCCTCTTTCATTTCCATTCACCCATCGGCACTTATATGGATCTCCATTAGTACTTTTGGCGACCTGGTCATCCATTGTCGAAGCGATCGGCGAAACGCCGAGTGGAACTGCTGCTCGCTGAAGTTACCCCTAATTCAAACTCAGTGTTCTGTAACTTTAGGTGGTAGGGTGGCAACTTAATGAGTCGCCGAGTAACATCGGCGATCATCAGGCTTGTCTTTTGCTTTTTTCCTTGTCCGCATTGTCTTTATTTCCCATTTCTGTCCTAGCTTTATTCCCCAATCCATGTATCTGAAGATCAATGATTTTACATCAGTTGTTGGCACAAAATAAGCATTTTCCAAATCTCGGACTCATCAGTTATATATCCCATGGATCTGGCGCCTTGGAGCACCCAGAAAATTTTTCTCAAAAAACTTTATGAGGACCTCCGTAATGAGTTGGGGAACCACTATGTATATCCAACCATTTTTAACACCTATTTCCGCATTTACAAGCCCATTTTAGAAAAAACCAAAAATCATCAACTTTTCATGTGTTAAAGCCCATGGATCTGGTGCCCCGGAGCACCCAAATCTGAGGACCTCCGTAATGAGTTGGCAAACCAGCACGTATACTCACATGACTTTTCTAATTCATATTTCCGCATTTACGAGCCCTTTTTAAGGAATTACGCAAAATCCTCAATTGTTTGTGTGTTATAGCCCATAGTTCTGGTGCCCGGAGCACCCAAAATGTTTATGTCAAAAAACTTTATGAGGACCTCCTTAATAAGTTGGAGAACCACCACATATATTAACACAATTTTCAATGCCTATTTTTGCATTTACAAGCTCTTTTTTATGAATTACCCAAAATTCTTGATTTTTCGTGTGTTATAGCCTATGGATATGGCACCCCGAAGCACCAAAATTTTTTTATCAAAGAAACTTTATGAGGACCTCTATAGAGAGTTGGGGAACCACCACGTATTCTTACACCATTTTTAACGCCTATTTCTGCATTTACAAGCCATTTTTAATAATTACCAAAAATCCTCAATTTTTTGTGTGGTATAAAGGCTATGGATCTGGCGTCTGGAGAACCTAATTGTTTTTCCTCAAAAATCATTATGAAGACCTTCGTAATGAGTTAAGGAACCACCACGTATATTAACACCATTTGTAACGCTTGTTTGAGAATTTAAAGTCCTATATTTAGGAATTACTGAAAATCTTCGATTTTTCATGGGTTATAGCCCATGGATCTGTTGCCCCGGAGAATCAAATTCGTTTTTCTCAAAAAAATTTATGAGGACTACCGTAATAAGTTTGGGAACCACCACGTATACTCACATTATTTTTAACGTCTATTTCCACATTTACAGACCCTTTTTTAGAAATTATCCAAAATCCTCAATTTTTCATGTGTTATAATAGCCCATGGATCTGGCGCCTCGGAACACCTTAAATGCTTTTCTCAAAAAACATTATTAGGACCTTCATAATGAGTTGGGGAATCACCATGTATACTCACACCATTTTTTAATACTTATTTCCGCATTTACTGGCCCTTTTTTTAAATACCAAAAATCATTGATATTTCGCGTGTTAAAGGCCATGGATCTAGCGCTCGGAACACCCAAATTTTTTTAGATTTTTCATGGGTTACAGCCAATGCATTTGGCGCCCTGGAGCACCCAAATTATTTTTTCAAAAAACTTTATGAGTATATCCATAGTGAGTTGGGGAACCACCACATATACCCACACAATTTTTTGAATGCCTATTTTCGCATTTACAAGCCCTTTGTTAGGAATTACCAAAATTCTCAATTTTTCGTGTATTATATCCCATGGATCTGGTGCCCAGAGAACCCAAAATATTTTTCTCAAAAAAATTTATGAGGACCTCCGTAATTAGTTGGGGAACCACCACGTATACTCACACCACTTTTTTAGAGCCTATTTTCGCAAATACAGGCATCTTTTTTGGAATAACCCAAAATCCTCAATTCTTTGTGTGTTGTAACCTATGGATCTAGCGCCTTGGAGAACCCAATTTTTTTTCTCAAAAACCTTTATGAGAAACTACGTAATGAGTTGGGGACCCACAATGTATACTCACACTATTTTTAACGCATATTCTCGCATTTACAAATCCTTTTTTAAGAATTACCCAAAATCCTAGATTTTTCGTGTGTTATAGCCCATGGATCTGTCCCCAGGAGATCCCAAAAGAATTTCTCAAAAAAATTTATGAGGACCTCTGTAATGAATTGGGGAACCACAACGTACACTCACACCATTTTTAACCACTAGTTTGGCATTTACGGGCCCTTTTTTTATGAATAACACAAAATCCTCAATTTTTCGTGTGTTATTATAGCCCATGAATCTGACTCCCCAGAGCTCCCATATAATTTTTCTCAAAAAACATTATCAGGATCTCCGTAATGAGTAGGGGTAGCACCACGTATACTCACACTATTTTTAACGCCCATTTCAGCATTAAAAAGGCTTTTTTTTAAGAATTACCCAAATTCCTTGATTTTTTGTGTGTTACAGCCCATGGATCTGGCGCCCTGATCACCCAAAACTTTTCTCTCAAAAAATCTTTTTGAGGACCTCCGTAATGAGTTGGGGAACCACCACGTATACTTACACCATTTTTTATAGCCTCTTTCCACATTTAAAGGCCCTTTTCTAGGAATTACTTAAAAATCCTAGATTTTTCGTGTGTAATAGCCCATGTATCTGGCGCCATGGAGAACCCAAAATTCTTTTCTCAAAAAACTTTATGAGTACCTCCATAAAGCGTTAAGGAACAACTACATATACTCACACCATTTTTAATGCTTATTTCCATATTTACAAGCCCTTTTTAGGAATTACCCAAATTCTAGATTTTTCGTGTGTTATATCCCATGGATCTGGAGCCCAGAGCACCCAAAATATTTTTCTCAAAAAACATTATGAGGACCTCCGTAATGTGTTGGAGAACCACCAGGTATACTTACACCATTTTTTTAATTCCTATTTCATCATTTGCAGGCATATTTTGGAATTACCCAAAATCCTCAATTTTTCGTGTGTTCCTGCCCATGGATCTAGCGCCTTGGAGCACCCATAATTTTTTTCTAAAAGAACTTTGTGAGGAACTTGGTAATGAGTTGGGGATCCACCGCGTACAGTCACACCATTTTGAACGCTTTTTTTCGCATTTGCAAGCCCTTTTTAAAATTAACCCAAAATCTTTAATTTTTCATGTGTTATAGCCCATTGATTTGTTGCCTGGAGCGCCAAAAGAGTTTTTCTCGAAAAACTTTATCAGGACCTCTATAATGATTTGGGAACCACCACGTATAGTCACACCATTTTTAACGCCTATTTCCGCATTTATAAGCCTTTTTTAGGAATTACCCAAAATCCTCAATTTTTGGTGTGATATAACCCATGGATCTGGCGCCTCGTAGCACCCAAAATTTTGTTCTAAAAAAACTTTATAAGGACCTCCATAATGAGTTCGGGAACCACCACGTATACTCACACCATTTTTAACGCTATTTTCGCATTTACAGACCCCTTTAAGGAATTAGCCAAAATCTTCGATTTTTCGTGTGTTATATAGCCCATAGATCTGGCGCCCTAGAGCATCCAAATATTTTTTTCTCAAAAAAGTTTATGAGGACCTCCGTAATGAGTTGTGAAACCACCACGTATACTTACACCATTTTTAACCCCTATTTCCGCATTTACAATCCCTTTATTAGGAATTATCCAAAATTCTCAATTTTTCGTGTGTTTTAGCACATAAATCTGGTGCCTGGAGCACCAAAATATTTTTTTCAATAAACTTTATGAGGACCTCTGTAATGAGTTGGGAACCACCATGTATAATCACACCATTTTAACTCTTATTTTCACATTTACATGCCCTTTTTAGGAATTACCCAAAATCCTCGATTTTTCGTTTGTTATAGCTTATGGATCTGGTGTCCCGGAGCACCCAAATATTTTTTTTTCAAAATACTTTATGAGGACCTCCGTAATGTGTTGGGGAACTACCAAGCATACTCACACCATTTTTAATGCCTATTTCCGCATTTACATGCCTTTTTTAGAAATTACCCAAAATCCTTAATTTTTTTGTGGTTATAGTCCATGGATCTGGCGCCCGGAGTACCCAAAGATTATTGTTCGGACACTTCTTTTGCTTTTGGCTGAATCTCCACCAAGTATCATGCATTGCTTTCCCTGGTAGTTGCTTGATTGTACATATCTCATCCTTCATCTGTAGTTCGTTTGATTCAGGATAGAACCTTTCCAAGAAGGCTTCATTCAATTCAATCCAAGTCCTAATTGAATCAGGCAGTTCATTTACCCAATTTGTCGCTTCCCCAGTGAGAGACAACGGAAATAGTCTTAGCCTCATAGTCGTATGACTAACCCTAGGTATTTCCTGTGATTTGCATATTGCCACGTAGTTCATTAAGTGCTGGTTGGCATCATCATAAGTTGCACCTCTGAACATACCCTTCATGTTCAGCAGCTCGATCATTGTGCTAGTAATCGTGAATTTCACACCTGGAGATAATGCAGGTAGCACTATTGCTCTAGTGGCTCCAGCTCCATCTAAGTCCAGATCATCCTCTTTGAACATAATATGGGTTGGTTGTTGTTCTCGACCCATTTAAGCTAGTGGCTGTCGATGGGGAGGAGTTATCTACCACTCTTTCATGTTCCTCCACCACCATAGGTGGATCATTCACAACATTTTGTTGAGCACCTCTAGTAGCTATCTCAACCTCAAGTCCAAGTCTCTGCCTCTGAGCCTCAAGTTCCTGTGCATTCACTATATCACGGATAGTTTTTCTCAATTGCGTATCGTAAGGAATCAAAGGAGCTCCCTTACTTCTGTTATTTGGCATGCACTATTGAACGTACCTGTCAAAGACACAGAAAAAGAACAAGATGTCAAATTGGGAAATATAACTACAATTTGAATAATTTCTAGTAAAATATTTCTGAATTGAAATTCCCAGACAACGGCGCCAAAATTTGATACGTCCAAACTTACACTTCAATTAAGAAGTATAAATGGTTGAAGTCAATTTATAGAACTCAACGTGAGTTGAGGTCGATCCCATAGAGAATTTACTTACAGAAATAGTTTCACTGTCGCTTTTATTCAACTGTTGTTATTATTTCTTAAAGAAAATGACAACGAAATGTAAACTGAGTTTGGTTGTAATGTCCAGTAACTAAAATTTGTTATAATACTCAGATTAACACAAGTAACGAGATTTTAACTTCAAGAGTGTAATGATAAATGAATGAAACCAGGGTTGTGTTTTCTATGACGTTCCATCTAGTGTTGATTCGTCAACAAGTTTCAAGTGATTGTTTCTTTGCAAATTATCAGCAAATTAAATGCATCTAACACCTTTCAGCCTTGTTAGATAACTCTCGCTCGAATCCTCTCGGTCTTTGAGTGTTATCAGATTTTACCCTCGCATATTTTGGTGTCAAAATTCGCTTCTCGAACTTAAATTTTCACTCCAAACCAACAAGTTAACTCGACTTTTTCCTAACTACCAATTTTCTCTCGAACAATTGATAGATACAGGCTAGTTCTAATGCATGCACTCATTAGAAAAATGAAGAACAAAAGTACGAATTATATTTTGCAAATAATAATAACACTCTACTCATTCTATGAATCTACACTTCGATTCATGTCATAGTTCCCACAACCTTAGTTGTGGTGCTTAGCCACTCATGTTTTCAATTAAATACGCAAGAATAAGTATTGAATTCATTAAAAGAGATTACTTACGGAGATTGCAAATTCAAAGAAAGCTTGATATTCAAAACCAAATCAAACTTCAAGTCTTGATCCAATGTTAATATATAAAAACCAAAAGTAGAGAATAAGGAAAGTAGTTTATTGTTCAAGATATGTCGAGATAATTCAAAAATTAAACATAATTAATTCAAATGGTCTGTCTAAAAAGAGTCCTACTCTAAGTAGGATTGAAATGTCGGGACTTTTCACGGACAGCAGGACGGTTTGTCATGAGCTTCACGGCCTGTGACACCTTCCGTGGTCTCACATTTAGACAGTGTGAGACCCTTTTTATCCTGATCTTTCACGAACCACAACATGAATCATTAAGGGGACCACGACCCGTTTGGGTGTCTATGGTCCTTACTTAGTTGTACCATGCTTAGTTCATTCATGCCTTTATGCAGGTTAACTTTCACGAGATGCATCACGAACCTTCATGAGAGCCACGACCCGTCTGGGTGTTTGTGGTCCTTACTTAGCCATACCAAACTTAGCTCCTCAAAGCCTGTACACTTGAAATCATTCACGAACTTCAGGAAGGACCTTGAAAGAGACGACAGTCCGTCATAGTCTCCATGGTCCTGACTTGATCAAACTCAGATTGCCTTGCTGACACTACTTCATCTCCACGAGCCTCCAGATGGCTCGTCATCATGACCACGGCCCTTCTGGGACTCAATGGTGTATATTCCAGGATCTTTTGATTCTTCTTTCTATATCCGGCGTCCAAGTGTTTTACCTGTTCAACATTACCAAACATATCATATCCACATAAAAACACGTGAGTTCTAGCATTAATCCTTGGTTTTGAGCGTCATATGTGCTAAGATTCCGCGGCATATCAACACCCTCAACTTAGAACAATTACTTGTCCTCAAGTGATGAGAAAGACAGAGCCCTTGACGCTCAACTACCCAAAACCTCTTACTAACATGCAACAGCTAACTCGACCACAACTTGTATCCAAAATCATCTATCTTACATGCAAGGATCAATGCATGACATCCCATTACTCACAGTCAACCATGCTTATGCTCGTGTACATTATCAGTCACTACAATTTTACTATCAAATATAGACATAGTGTCCTCACACCAAAGAAGTCCCTCACACATGATAATTGGGACTAAATTCATTTCAGTACATCCCAGCATCCATACCTTTTTTTTCTTCATCTTTTCATTTTTTTTCTTTTTTTTTTTGCACATTTCTCCTGATCAAGCAAGTATTTAGACTTTGTTCTTTAAAGCTGACTGAGTGAACCTTCCTTTTATACTTTTCCTTTCTGCTCGGGGTGTAACCACCCTCAACTTAGGCTAGTTGTGGAATCGTATCTTCGGAGACCCAAGGATATGATATGAAACGGGTAAGAACAAAATTAGTTTCAAGGCTCAAATAGGGTTCAAGGGTCATGCTTTTCATTTGGTGGGTTATTTTTGGCATTAAGTGGACATAGCAAAAATGGACTACTGATCACTTCCTATCTAGTTATTCTTAGATTCTAGCAAGACTACTCAGGCAAGTTCTAGTTTCTGCACCTATTATTAGACTTCATGCAAACCTCACACGCACATGACACATGTCTACATTTTCCAGTTTCTTAGATAACCAATTTATGTTTCATGCTAGCAATGTTCAACATGTAAGTATCTAGGATGTCTTATAAAGAGCCTAACAGTCAAACTTTCATGTTAAGGACATTTTTGTTAGTATTTTAGAAACAACACAAGCTCAGAATTTAGATGCTTCTATTGATAGCAATTGTTCACAACTCCAAACACACAGAATTTTCACACAATTTTTTTTTAACACAAAATGAGGCAACGTCCATGCATGGTGACATCTAATGGCAGGTTTCTCACCCCCCCCCCACACACACAAAAGGACTTCACCCTCAAAGTAAAGAAATAAACACAAGATTAGGGCTGTAAGAAGTGGTCATACCTATGATGCACTAGGCGCTAGTAGTCGGTGCAGTGTCAGCACCCTTATCAATGGGTGCTTTCTCAGAAACTTATATTGGGTTAGGCTGACTCCTATCACCATGGGAGAACCTCTATTACAACCCCAACCAAGCAACTAATCTAAAAACTAAATCAACTATGTATACGAAAGTAAGTTAAATACTAAGGAAAGAACTAGGGAGTTCCCATAAACTCCAACAAAAGTCTAACAACGAACTAAAAATGTGAAAGAATAACCTAGAACCTAAAAGTCAATGTACCAAAACATCTAACATGAACCGAGTTTAAACAAGAAGGGATGCAACCCCAATCTAATGAACTACTCAACTAACTAGAACATAAGTCTAAGTCTAAAAATGGTAGACATAGATGAAAGAGAACCCATGGCAGCCCGGAAGAATTGGCTCACCCTTGAATTCGAACGATCACTGATCTCCTAAGCGAGGTATGTCAGTAGCTGCTTGAAGATGCCCTGTACACAACAAAATTAAGAGCAAGTGTAGTATCAGTACACAACCACAGTGTATTGCTAGGATCACGTGACTATCCCACTAAGTGCAACATACATAAGTCAAACAACAGTATAATCACATGCATATATCAAACATATACAATATCATCAACATTTACGAACAACGAACAACTTCACATTTTAGATCAAATCACTAGTCCTCTGATAGAACCCAAACCCAAACAGTTAGCATACCGAAACGTGGTACCCGATCCAAATGTCATGTCGAAACGTGGCAACCGATCCCATATTTATGCCGGAATGTGGCAACTGATCTAAGTTAATTATTCTGGAACGTAGCAACTGATCCAAGTTAGTTATGCCGAAATGCGGCAATTGATCCATTCAACACATCACAATCACAATCACAAGTATATCCTCAAGATCATACAATTAAGTCATAATTTCATGGCAATCATCGTTCGTCTATCTCATTTACAACAAGTGTGATCAATAATGCAACATCCATATACATACATGTATCATAATGAAGCAAGAATAAACATACATCACACAATCATAAAATCTCAACCATCACCTACCTCGAAACAAGCTAGAAACCCTAAGAAACTTGATCCTTCCCTTTTCAGATTTGTTCCGCTTGTTCTTGGTTTACAACCAATCAATACAATAAGGGAATCAATAAACAATCACTAATTACCTGAATTACTAATAGATTCCATGAACCGTAGATCAAACACATGATCCTAATTATCCAAATTAGGGTTGGTTCCACCATAGAATCTATAACAAAACCCTCCCCCATCAATATATACCCATTATATTACGTTCTACGAATTAAAAAATAGATTCGGGGAGTGAAAAACTTACCTTTAGCCTCAAGAATGGTGAAAAATGAGTAGGAGTCGCCTAGGGTTCGTTCCTTAGCTCTAAAATTTGAAAAGTTCCAAATAAGGTCGTTTTGGAGTTTATTTACAACTTTAAGTCTCGTCAGGCTCACCACAGCGGCACCCACCCCGCTACAGCAGCCCCGCTAGAGCTGCAAAAACCCCCGCCAAGGTGGCTTGCATGAACCAGTGAGCTATTTAAAGAATTCCAAAATCCCCATTTCATAACACACCTCTAACCAACGATGCTCAGAGAATACCCTTCGCGTTCGCACTAAGATCGATTTGGGGAGTTCTACTCACCCAAATTCAATTCTGTAAAGTCGTACGGATTTCTTAACGAGTGATATATCCCCTCATGTAATCAAAATCATAATTAAATCACCCGATTGTTACCAGATTTCCCTACACCTTAATGATTCAGATTTCATACAAATTTGGACTGGGTTGGGAAAATCCAAATACTACGAAAAAGTTTTCCGGCCCCAAATTTCCCCCATTGGCATTTCTATAACGAAGGGACCAGGTCGTTACAATAGATACCAATTTACCCATCACTTTTACCCGAGTGACAAAACTTGGGAAAATTAGGCTAAGGAAGGAATAAAGTAGTACCTGAATCGACGAATAATAGGGGATACTTGTCTGGCATGTCCCTCTCGATTTCCCAAGTAGCTTCCTCAGTTGGACGATGCTTTCATTGGACTTTCACGGATTTAAAATCCTTGGTCCTCAACTTACGCACATCACGATCAAGAATTGGAATCGGTTCCTCCTCATATTGGAGGTCTTTGTCTAACACAATTGAGTCCCACTTAATAATATAATCCACATCACCATGATACCTCTTCATCATGGACACATGAAATACCGGATGAACTACCAATAAATTAGGAGGTAAAGACAACCTATAATGCTACCGATCCCACATATTCAAGAATCTCAAATGGATCAATGTATCTAGGACTTAGCTTACCTTTCTTACCAAACCACATCACCCCATTCAAGAGTGATACCTTAAGAAGAACATTTTCACCAGTTTGAAAAGTCATATCTCTTACCTTATGAGCTGCATACTTCTTCTGTCTATTCTGGGATGCTAGAAGCTTAGCTTGAATATTCCTCACCTTATCTTGAGCATCTTTCACTAAATCAACTCCCAAAGGTTTCACATCGCCGACCTCAAACCATCATATGGGTGATCTACATCCCCTACCATATAATGCCTCAAATGGTGCCATATCAATGTTGGAGTGATAACTATTATTATAAAAGAACTCACAAAAGGTAAGAACTTATCCCAATGCCCTCCAAAGTGAATCACACATGCCCTCAACATGTCTTCTAACACTTGAATAGTCATCTCTGACTGTCCGTCTGTCTGTGGATGGAAGGATGTACTAAAAGTGAGTTGTGTGCCCAATTCATCATGCAATTTCCTCCAAAACTTGGATGTGAATTGGGTACCACAGTCTGAGATGATAGAGAGGGGCACCCATGCAACCTCACTATCTTTTTCACATACACTTTCACCAATTGTTTAGCATTATAATCTATTCTTACCGGAATGAAATGGGCTGACTTAGTCAATCTATCAACCACTACCCAAATAGAATCAAACTTCCCCAAAGTCTTGGGAAGACCAACCACAAAATCCATGGCTATTCTTTCCCACTTCCATTCTGAAATTGACATTCTTTGAAGCAAACCTGCAGGCCTTTGGTGTTCATACTTCACTTGTTAACAATTTGACACTTCGCCACAAACTCCGCTATGTCTTTCTTCATGCCCGCCACTAATAAATTCACTTAAAATCTCGATATATCTTGGTCACACCTGGATGAATAGAATACCGCAAACCATGAGACTCAGCCAAAACTTCTGAATCAAATCATCAACTCGAGAAACACAAATTCTTCCTTTGAAACTAAGTACACCTTCCGCATCAAGAGTGGTCTCTTGAGCCTTACCGATCGTAGTATTTTTCTTAAGCTCCTCCAAATTCTCATCCTCAAATTATTTGGCCTTGATCTCATCAATGAATGTGGCCCTTACTTCAATACTAGCTAACACCCCACCTCTTTCTGAGATGCCCAATTGCATGAATTTAGACTCCAAGGACTGAATTTCTTTAGCCAAAGGTCGCTTGGTTACACTTAAGCAAGCTAAACTACCCATACTCACCACTTTTTGACTCAAAGTGTATGCCACCACCACATTAGCCTTGCCCGGATGGTATTGAATGATCACATCATAATCTTTAAGTAACACCATCCACCTTCGATGTCTTAAATTTAGATCTTCTTGAGTGAACACATGCTGCAAACTACAATGATCAGTAAATACCTCATATTTAACACCATATAGGTAATGCTACCATTTATTAAGAGCAAACACTATCGCTGCCAACTCCAAATCATGTGTTGGATAATTCCTTTAATGCACCTTCAATTGACGCGAGGCATAAGCTATAACATACTTAGCCTACATCAACACAACACCCAAACCAGAATGTGAAACATCATAATAAACAATAAAATCTTTACCTTCCACCGATAATCCTAGGATAGGGGCGGTGGTCAAGAGACACTTGAGCTTTTGAAAGCTCTCCTTGGATTTTTTAGTCCATTCAAGTGGTATCTCCTTTTTGGTCAAATTAGTCAAGTGAGTAGCAATGGAAGAAAAATTCTTCACAAATCGACGATAGTAGATAGCGAGCCCCACAAAACTCCTAACTTTCGTCACCGAGCTAGGACGAACCCAATTCTTAACCGCCTCAATCTGTTGAGGATCTACCATTACCCCTTCCTTTGAGACTACATGTCCCAAAAATGCTACCGAAGTCAACCAAAATTCACACTTAGAAAATTTAGCATACATCATTTGTTTTCCAAGAACACCCAAAATAATACGAAGTTGGTTGGCATGCTCCTTCGCATTTTTCAAATAGACCAAAATATTATCAATAAATACTATAACAAATGAATCAAGGAATGGTTTGAACACCCCATTCATCAAACTCATGAAAGTTGCAGGCGCATTAGTCAAACCAAAAGACATAACCAAAAACTTATAGTGCCCATAGCGATTTCTAAACATCGTCTTAGGCACATATTCTGGCCTAATTTTCAATTGATGGTAACCAGATCTTAGATCAATCTTAGAGAAAACTGTTGCACCTTGCAATTGGTCAAAAAGATCATCTATTTGAGGCAAAGGATACTTGTTTTGAATAGTGACTCTATTTAATTGTTGGTAATCTATACACATTCTCATACTACCATCCTTTTTCTTAACAAACAAAACTGGAGCACCCCATGCGGAAGCACTAAGACGAATGAAAACACGTAGGTTTCAAGTATTTGAAGTTTTAGTGGAAGCATGGACACTTAGTGTCACGCCCCGAGCTACCTCCAAGACGCGGACACGGGACCTAGGACCACAAGTGATCCCAAGCTAACCCTACTGGCATGATCATGAGCATACTAAATATAATCTGAATAATAAAAACTGTGCGGAAGCTAAATCATAAATAAGATGAAAAGATGGGGAATACCCATATACTATAACTGAGATGAATAAAAACTGATGAGTTTAATACAAAGAAAATATTAACTCAATACTAAGTTGAATCTAACTATGTCTGAAATAAGCCTCTAAACTGACTAGAAATGTTGGGACATGCCCCAACTAGATCTAGCAAAACTGAAACTAAAG
>JAJOOR010026455.1:0-25582 GCA_036250505.1 Solanum acaule
CTAGGGACCTAATGGGCGAAAGGAACCCACTAGTGAAATCCCACATACCTGGTGACGAATTCCACGAAGAAATCTTTCGATTTTGGGGCTGGAACTGAAGGAACCTTGCTGCGTTCTTGAACTAGGGTTCTTGACCTTTTTCTCCTCTTTTGCTTCTAATTTTCTAAGTTTGATTAATGATTTTGACTAAGGTAAGTTCTAGTTATGTTTCTAGGCTTAAACTGACTAAAACCTCATGATTTAGGGTTTAAACGACTTATCTTAGGGGTTAAACAAAATAGGAAAAGAACGAAAGACCCCTGAATTAACTGCTGTCGAAGTGATTGACGGATTGGACCGACGGTTCGTCAATCAATCGATGGTCCGTCGATTGGGTCCGTAGGTCGAGTCTGCCCGACAGGGCTTCACTAAAATGAGCATAACGTTTTACTCGGAGGTCGGAATTTAGCAAACTCGGTGGCGTTGGAAGATAATTCAAGTTTCTATCATATCATAGGTCATGGGACACACAATTCTTATTGTGCTAAAAGTTATGACCATCTGAAGTTGACCCATCAATAATTTTCAGCTAACTGGCTGTTGACCCTAACTTACGGTTAGACCTACGGACCGTGGATCGATTGATGGTCTGTGCTGGTCAACCGTTAATCGGGACTGAAGCTGGGCTTTTGGGGCATCGATCCATGGACACGAACTACGGTCCGTAACCTGACCTACGGACCGTAAGTCCGGCCGTGGGTCAACACTTAGCCAAATGTTCTGACTGAGTTCTGGGGAAGTTTCTGTCACGAACCACGGACCTGCAGGACGGACCGTGAGTCCATCTACGGTCCGTGGCTGGTGTTCGTGAGTGCCACCTGTAACACCAGAAATCTGAAATCTCTATTTTTGGATATGGGGTGTTACACCTAAAGTGAAAATACCCTTTAAATATGACATTGCATACTTTGACAAACCAAACTATAATTTCACACACCACTCTTTCGCAACTCCAAATGACTTTATCAAACTGTCTCCAATAATGATAATAATTATGAGAAAAAGATTTGAAGTGTAACTTTATATGCAAACGTATTTATTAATTTAATATGAATATTGTATTTTTAATATGTTTTTATCTCTTTTGTGATTAGGCTAAAAATGATGCAATTTATGGTCTCTAAATAAAGATATGTAAAATGTATCATTATACACTTTTATATTGTGGTCTTAAACATGTCATGCAAAAAGTGGAGTTAAAGAATTGTTAAAAAGAGAAGAGTCATTCTCCTTTAAATGGACTAAATGAAAAATAAAATAAATAATATGTAACATATATAAGAAGCGGAAACTTTGCTTATATAATTAATGTTAAATTGTCACGGCCCAGACCGTCGTGATTGGCACCCATACTAACCCTTCGGTGGGAGAACCAAAGCTACAGCGCAAGCTAATCAACTTAACCAAAGTAATACACATTTAAAGCTATGGAAGCAGGTTTAAGTAACAATAAAAATGGAGTTCCCATAAACTCCAAAGGTTTAAATAAACTAGTCAAACTAATACGGAAATTCAACCCCTAGAACCTAAAATTTATTGTACCAAAACTCTACTAACGACAAGTCTAAGAACAAGGGGTACAACCTTGAAACTAAAAAACACTGATGAGTCCACAAATTGGACTTATTTAAGGCTTTATTTTAATAGATTTAGTGTCCTCAAATGCATATTTTGTTTCAATAACTGATGTAAATTCTTGAATTTTAGGTATTTAGACTTAGAAACAAAGCATGACACTATCGAGCAAAAAGGAACAAGAACAAAGAAAAGAAGGCATGATGATCGCCTAACCCTCTTGTCGAGTCGCCAAATGATCGTTAGTTCGCCTAAATGTTCCAAACTGCTAAGCTGAAAGAGCGACGAAAATTAAGACCTGGTGATTGCCGATGTCACTTGACGAGTTGCCAAATGGGCCACCAAACCGCCAAAATTAACAGAATGCTGGAGCTAAAATTGGGGAAAATGACAGCGAATAGCAGTTTCATTCAACGTGTCGCCGATCCATTCGGCGCCAGATAACCTAGTCACCAAAAGTGCTGATGCAGAGTTAAACAAGTTCTAATGGGCGAGATAGAAAGAAAAAGAGCGATACGCGTAACTGATCAGCGACCCAGATTTGGTTCGCCTAAACCTACAATAGCAGGACCAAAAAGAAGTGAAAAATGAAGGCGAGATAATGAAGAATCAGTGAGTCGTAGAATGGTCGGTGAAGCCTGAATTACTTCACCGAGAGGTGTTACGCAGCTACACTTCAGATTTGTTTAAATAGATTTTTGAGGGGGAGAGAAGGTATCTAGAAAACGAGAAAAGAAAGAATTGAGAAATAAAACACTACCAAGGCTTGTTCTTAGCAAGTTTAGCAAGATTTTGAGAGAAATTTTATAATAGTGGAGATTATTCGTTGATTTTTATATATAATCCTCATTTGTACCCAATTATGGGAAGAAAGATTAATTTTGATTTTCTTAAATTTGATATGATTAGCTAAAAACCCTTTACTTGGGGTTTTGATCATGAGGCCAATTGTTGGATTTACTTAGTGGGTATTCTTTAATTGTGAATAATGGTGTTATTTTGAAGTGGGTCTAAGTTATTGTCATGTTTTGTGGGTGTATTGCATAATTTAGTGTAATGATTCAGTGTTGTGCACTTACTTGAGAAAGAGGTGTAGAACCAAGGTGGTAATCTTAGCTTCCGTACTAGTGGGTCTCCTTGATTTCATCTCGAGAGAGTGAAATAAGTGATCCATCCTTCGTATACAGCTCGAGAGAGTGGATTTGACAAGGGCAAAGAGTTGGGCATCTTATGGTATGAAGTTCGAGAGAATTCAACATAGACAAGGTAATTGTTTGAGAGAGTTTTTTTTATTTATGGCTCGACCTACCTGCAACAAAATATCCCATTATGAACAATTGTGTTTTCCCGTTTTGTTAAGGTTTGGCAATTGGCTGATCAATTCCCCAAGTTTTACTCTACTGTTTGATTGTTGTGTTAAATTATGAATTAGGAGTGATATTTAAAGCTTGAAGTTTGGAACTGAAATATTGATTTTTCGAGAATTGTTCGGTTGAAGAGATTGACATTATACTTTTATTATTGAACTTTGAAGGAATTACTACTCCCTGTAGGATCGACCCCAACTAACGTAGCTGGGTTATTATACTGACGAACGATCGTGAGCTCTTAGTATTGGATGAAGAGCTTTGTACGTAAATCAAAATGGCGCCGCTGCCAGGGAGTAATATTACTTAAAGTGCTTTGATTGAAGATTTGGCAATCTCGAATTTGTTGGCTGTAGTTGAATTAGTTTTTGCTGCTTTGTGTAAGTGTTGATTTGACTGTGTAGAAGTGAGTATGAGTGATAAAGAGATGAATAACAGCCAAATAGGTAATCGAGATGGGATCGATGATGTCAATAGTGCTTACAACCCAACTCAATCGGGTGGAATGGGTGCAATTTGCATCCTGAAAGCTGAAGAAAATGCAATGGTTGAGGTCACGAGCACTACTCTTCATCCACTCCAAATGCAAGCATTGTATGGAGGGATAGAGCATGAAGACCCACATGAGCATGTGAGAAAATTTACTAAGGTATGCAACCCTTTTTCATTCAAGAATGTGTCACAAGAATCAATTTGGCATCGATTATTTGCACTATCCTTAAAGGGGGAAGCTAGTAAGTGGTTAGCCGAGTTACCAAACAATTCCATCATCTCACGGGAGGAGGTGCTTATAGCATTCAACACAAGATTCTTTCCTCTATCGAAGATGATGAAGCTTAGAGATGATATTCAATGCTTCAAGCGATGGGAAGGAGAACCAATCCATGAAACATGGGTGAGATTCAAAAAACTCTTACATAAATGCCCAACTCATGGGTTACCAAATGATTTGTTGCTTCAATACTTTTACCGAAGTCTAGATTCGGTCAATAAAGGAGTAGCTGACCAACTGGTATGAGGAGTAATAATGTTACAATCTTTTGAGGTGGCTTCGTTTCTATTGGACAATATTACCAAAATAAACCAAGCATGGCACACACAAAAGGATCAAGTCTCCCCATTTTGCTTTAGGTTAACACAAGAACAACTTGATAAAGAAAGAGAGAGGGATGAAAACATAAAGAAGATGTTGTCCCAAATGGAATTTCTACAAGAGCATGTGAAGGGGACATGTGGGGTGTTTAGAGTTGAGGACGGTTCTTCTTCAGGTTACTTAAGATCGGGGGAGAATCAAGTTTAGAACTTCAAAAGAGGTGAGGAGGGTTTCCACCCACGCTACCCATAACGAGGTGGAAACCAAGGTTGGAACTATCACAAAAGGGAAGAGCAACGAGGATATTCACAAGATTGGGCTGAGTAAAATAAGTATGGGAAAAAGGAAGATGATCATGATGAAAACTATACTCACTAGAGTGAGAGCCCAAAATCAAAGGGTAGTACAAGTAGTCCCCGGGTAAATGACTTATTATCCCGCATACTTGACAAAGTTGAAGGTTCAAACGAGTTGTTGAAGAGGATGAAAGATGACTTATCATCATTGAATAGTAAAGTGAACTCTCATGCCGATGCCATCAAGATACTTGAATGTCAACTAAGTCTACTTTCAGCACAATTGAAACCAAAGTTCACAATGGAAAGTAACAACAAAGAGTTGGCTGTAGTTACTCGTAGCAGAAAAGTAGCAGTAGGTGGTATGACGGGAAATGAAGAAGCTCAGAAACAAGGAGATGAGCGAGGCATGGAGGAGCAATATATACCTATCCATCAAAGCATTTCCCAAGAAGCACAAAAAGAAGCAGAACAACACGTTCAAATCCTTAAAATCATACAACCTTTACCCAAGATACCTCCTCCATTTCCCCAACGCCGAAAGAAGAAGCATGAGGATAAGAAATTCAAGAAGTTCTTATTAGTGTTTAAACATTATCTACACCAAGTTCATAAAATTGACCAAAGAAGATATCATATCTGGAATCAGTTTGATAACACCTGCAAGCTGAAAGAATTTGTCACAAAGAAGAGGAGTTTGGACTATGAGACAATTGAAGTTTCCCATAGTTGTAGTGCAATTATGACTAAGGAGCTGATCAAAAAGAAAGAAGATCCCGGGGCATTCACCATTCCTTGCACCATAGGCATACTCCAATTCGCTAAAGTTTTATGTGATCTGGGAGCAAGTATCAACTTAATGCCCTATGCGATATATAAACAACTTGGATTGGGTGAATCGAAAGCAACCACAATGAGACTCTTAATGGTAGACCGTTCAATCAAACATCCCGTGGGGATACTTTATGAAATCTTGGTGAAGGTCGATTGATTCATTTTTCCAGCTGATTTTATTATTTTAGATTGTGAGATAGATGCTGATATTCCCATTATTTTGGGAAGGCCATTCTTAGCAACCGAGAGAGCATTGGTGGATGTTGAAAGTGGAGAATTGAAATTTCAGGCAAACGAAGATGAAGTGACCTTTAATATTTGCAAATCCATGAAAAACCCAAGTGATATTCATGTGGTGTGTACTGATGATATTATTGATGAGGTGGTAGCTAGTGTAAGCCATTTGATGTGCATGAATGAACACCTTGAAGCGGTACTTGCTAATTATAATGAATCCAAAGTTCAGGAGTATGAGGAGGTAGTAGCTTCTTTGTCATGTTTAGGAGGGTATCTAAAGAATCTAATCAAGTTGGATATTGACCTAAAAAATAGAGAGAGTCCTCCCGCAAAGCGATCAACAGAAGAACCACCTAATCTGGAATTGAAGGCACTTCCCTCTCATCTCCGATATGCTTTCTTGGGGGCAAATAACACTTTACCGGTGATCATTGCAGCTGACTTGCTTGAATGGCAGGTGAAATTGCTCCTTGAAGTGTTGCGAAAGCATATAAAAGCTATAGGATGGACCATCGCTGATATAGTGGGCATCCCTCCCGACATTTATACTCATAAAATCCAGATTGATAATGAGTGTAAACCTAGTGTTGAGCATCAACGGAGATTGAACCCACCAATGCAAGAGGTGGTAAAAAAGGGATCCTAAAATGGTTGGATGCAAGTGTGATCTAACCCATTGCAGATAGCAAATGGGTGAGTCCGGTGCAATATGTACCGAAAAAGGGAGGTATCACCGTAGTCCCAAATGAAAAAGAGGAGCTTGTACCGACTAGACCGGTAATCGGGTGGAGAGTATGCCTGGATTACCAAAAGCTAAATTCGTGGACTAAAAAGGATCACTTTCCTATGCCTTTCATAGATCAAATGCTCGACAGACTATCAGAGAGGGGATGGTACTGCTTTCTCGATGGGTACTTCAGTTACAACCAAATCTCTATCACGCCGAAAGACCAAGAGAAAACCACCTTCACTTGCCCTTAAGGAATGTTTACATTTAAAAGAATGTCATTCGGGCTGTGTAATGCCCCAACAACATTTCAACATTGCATGTTATCGATTTTTGTGGACATGGTAGAAGATTGTATGGAGATATTCATGGACGACTTCTCAGTCATAGGAGATACGTTTGAAGAATGCTTGGCACACTTGGGGCATGTACTCCAAAGATGCGTGGAAACGTATTTGGTTTTGAATTGGGAGAAATGCCACTCCATGGTGAAAGAAGGCATAGTCTTTGGGCACAAGGTATCTCAAAAGGGATTGGAGGTCGATAATGCAAAAATTAAGGTGATTGAGAAACTACCTCCGCCGATCTTAGTAATGGGCGTTCACAGTTTCTTAAGACATGCCAGGTTATACCGAAGATTTAACAAGGACTTCTTAAAGATTGCACTCCCCCTGTGCAAACTCTTGGAGAAGGAAGTGAAGTTCTACCTCGATGACGCTTGAATGGTGGCGTTCTGATGCTTGTAAGAGAAATTGGTATCAACCCCAATCATCATCAGCCTTGATTGGTCCGAATCTTTCGAAGTAATGTGTGATGCTAGTGGCACAACATTGGAGTGGTATTGGGGCAGAAATGCAACAAATTATTTCACCCTATCTACTATGCTAGCAAGACTTTAATTAGTGCTCAACGTAACTATACCGTTACTGAACAAGAGTTACTTGTGGTGGTGTATGCATTTGAAAAAATTAGAGCATACTTGCTAGGCACATGAGTGATTGTGCACACTGATCATGCTACACTCTGTTACCTCATGGAAAAGAAGGATGCCAAGCCAAGGTTGATAAGGTGGGTGCTTCTATTGCAAGAATTCGATTTGAAGTCAAGGATAGGAGGGGATGTGAAAATCAAGTGGTTGACCACATGTCAAGGCTAGAGGGGAAGGAAAATGGTAAACCTGAAGCTGATATAAACGATTCATTTCCCGATGAGCAAGTGTTTGCATTAAATCTTGCCGAGCCTCCATGTATGCCGATTTCACAAACTATATAGTGTGTGGATTGATGCTGGATGAAATGAATTTCTATCAACAAAAGAAGTTTATGTTCAACGTTAAAAGGTACTTTTGGGATGAACCATATTTGTTTCGGGAGTGTGCTGACCACATCATTAGAAGGTGTGTTCCAGAAGGAGAAGTGCTCGATATTCTAAATGCATGTCATGCTTCACCAGTGGGGGGTCATCATAGCGGTGTACGTACAGTCGCTAAAGTGCTCCAAAGTGGCTACTACTAGCCATCCCTCTACAAGGATGCACACGAATTTGTAAAGAAATGCGTTTCGTGCCAAAAGCAAGGTGGAGTGTCCAAAAGACATGAGTTACCCCTCACCCCATATTAGAAATTAAACTATTCATTGTTTGGGGAATAGATTTCATCGGCCCATTTGTGAGCTCGTTTGGGAATCAATATATCTTAGTAGCCGTGGATTATGTTTCCAAGTGGGTGGAAGCTGTTGCACTTCCAAACAATGAAGGGAAAAGTGTGGTTCAATTTTTGAAACGCTACATCTTTGCTAGATTCGGTACCCCTAGAGCTATCATTAGTGATGGTGGATCCTATTGTTGTAATAAATGGTTTCAGCTGCACTGAGCAAGTATGAAGTGAAGCACAAAGTAGCTACCCCATAGTATCCCTAAACAGGTGGTCAAGTTGAAGAGTCCAACCAAGAGATCAAAAGCATCTTGGCCAAGACAGTAAATGCTAATAGAATTGACTGGTCTTAAAAGCTGGATGACGTATTGTGGACATATCTACAGCCTACAAACACCAATAGGGATGTCACCGTATCAGCTAGTTTTTGGAAAGTCTTGCCATCTACCAGTCGAGTTAGAACACAAAGCGATGTGGGCGTTGAAAGATTTGAATTTGGACTGGGCAAGCACCTCTAAAGAGAGAATGGAGCAGATAAATGAGTTGGATGAATTCAAGTTGAGAGCTGACGAAAGTTCTGCTCTTTATAAAGAAAAGATGAAGAAGTGGCATGATTCTAAAATACTTAAGAGAGAGTTCAACGTGGGAGATTGGGTGCTACTCTACAACTCCCGTCTTAGACTTTTTCCCGGAAAGCTCACGTCCAAATGGTCATGACCATTTAATGTAACACAAGTGTTCACCAATGGTGCCATCGAAGTTAAAGGTCAAGAAGGACCTGCTTTTAAGGTGAATGGGCAACGTTGAAATCATACTTTAGTGAATGCCAAGAAATTTCTCTGATTGTGGTGGTGTACTTGGAAGATGCTTGACGACACTTCCACATCATCCCACAATGTTAAATAAGGCACTTCTTGGGAGGCAACCCAAGTGTTAATGCTTTAAATAATGTGTGTTGATGTTGCAGGTGCATGATACTGAGCGAGGAAGATACCTTCGAAAAATCACCGACACAGCTTGGCCATCACGACCTATTTCGCCTTGTGACTTGCAAAGACGAGGCTGATGTTCTGCATTATTCGGCTGGGAACATACGCCCCTCGGCGTATCACCACTATGCTTAGGTGACTAGACTTTCCTCACCTTTCTACTGTATCACTGGCAGTGTCATTCAGTAACCTTTTCGTCGGTGCTCAATCCCCATTATGTGAATTGCCGAACTATTCGGCGACCTTCTGCGTCTCTACCAATTTTCTCTCTTTCAAAAGTGGAATACACTGGAATTAAGGGTGAGCCTCTGTTTTCTTCGGCGTGTCACCAACACATTCAGCGAACTGTCGCCTTCCTCGTCGACTGAGCGCATAGTGAAGATTCCTTTCTATCTTGCCTTACACATTTACATACTGGAATTTAAATTTTTGATTGCTAGTTCTCTTTTATCTTGCCCTACACATTTACATACTGTAATTTAAATTTTTGATTGCTAGTTCTCTTTTATTATTTTCACTTTTATCTTTGCTTATTTGAAGTAGTGTTCATTCATTAGTCACATTGAGGACAATGTTGAATGCTTTTAGTGGGGGTGGCTCTTGGTTAATTTAATGCCCCTTTTGTGTGCCCCTCTTGTTTGTTAAATGTAAATGTTCCTTTGCAAATTTGAGTGTCGGTTTTAATCAATAACAATGACTTGAATAGTGCTCATAATCGAACGAACATGAATGTGCAGCTATGATGAGGCCAAATGAAGTTGCATAGACAATATGTGAACTTTTTGCATTTCGTTGTGAGTAGCCAAGTATCAAATTGATTTTCTTGTGATGACTGTTGCACACTAGCAAAAGTGTGGAGTCTTGTTTGACTTTGGTGTCGATGCCTTGTGTAATGAGCTTATTGTGATCCATGCATGATAACACCTAGAATTTGCCCTGTTGGTCCGGTCGACTAAATAAGGCTATCTCTTGATATGATCTTAGGCAACTTTGAAGAGTGTGAGCCAATTGCCATTATACCTTTTTTGTAGCCTACCTTGTGAGTGTGTGAACCTCTTTTGAACACCCCTTGAGCCTTACCTTTTCTTGGAAGAAACATGATGAAAACATAACCATTCTTGATCCATTAGCCATAATCCTCATGATTTGTGGTTTAATTGAATAGCCAACTTAGGCCAAATGCCTAAGTTGGGGGTGTGGTGAAAGGAGAAGGCAAATCAAAGAGTGCAAGAAAATTCCATTCTATCCATGTGTTGAGAAAAATGGAACCCCTCCATAAAAAAAAATTGAGAGATGAAAAAGAAGAAAAGAATAAAAAAGAAAAAGTTGTGGAATAAAGTTATGAAAATGCAAAACGAAATAGGGTTTCCAACTGACCATGGAAAGTGAATAATGGGATGACTTGTGAGCACAAATGAACTTGATGAGGAAAAGGAAAGGAAGTATTGTGAGCACCACATTTCATGAGGATAAAAGTCACTGTGCCTAAATGACCATACCTTTGCACTCAGGCTATTACAAGCCTTGAAAAGACCTTTTTGATCTTGAGTGAGCTGAAACAATTGTCAATTGGAAAATACGGGCAAACCTATGGGTGAAAGCATGCATTGTGTTCATCTTTGTGAGTGTGAGCGTTGGATTTGATTTCGGAACTTTAAACGATTGAACCATTGTGTGTGAAATGGAATCATTCTTTGTGTGAGGGCATTTGAACACTTTTGTTGAGCTTGAACTTGCATTTGAAGCAAGTATTGTGAGCTTGAGAATCTTTGGATACACAATTGATCCTTACATGAGTAAGTTGAGTCTTGTTGTGTACATTCATGATTGAGTCTTGTGTAGCACTGTTTGAGACATCCTTTTTGAACTGCTGTACTTGAGTTTTACTTGAGGACAAGCAAAAGTTTAAGTTGGGGGTGTTGATGAATTGGACTCATTTAAGGCTTTATTTTAATAGATTTAGTGTCCTCAAATGCATATTTTGTTTCAATAACTTATTTAAATCCTTGAATTTCAGGTATTTTGACTTAGAGACAAAACATGGACACTATCGAGAAAAAAAGAACAAGGCAGTTGAAAGAACAAAGAAAAGAATGCCTGATGATCGCCTAACCCTCTTGGCAAGTTGCCAAATGACCGTTAGTTTGCCTAAATGCTCCAAAGTTCTAGCTGAAAGACCGAGGAAAATGAAGTCCTAGTGATCGCCGATGTCACTAGGTGAGCACCAAATGGGCCACCAAACCTCCAAAATTAATAGAACGCTAGAGCTAAAATTGGGAAAAATAACGGAGATTAGCAGTTTCATTCAGCGTGTCGCCGATCCATTCGGCGCCAGATAACCTAGTCCCCAAAATTGCTGATGCAGAGTTAAACAAGTGTTGATGGGCGAGATAGAAAGAAAAAGGGAAATACGCGTAACTGGTCGGCAACCCCGATTTGGTTCGCCTAAACCTACAGTAGCAGGACCAAGAAGAAGTGAAAAATGAAGGCGAGATAATGAATAATTGGAGAGTCACCGAATGGTCGGCGAAGCCCGACTTACTTTGCCGAGAGGTCTTACGCAACTACACTTCAGATTTGTTTAAATAGATTTTTGTGGGGGAGAGAAGGTATCCAGAAAACGAGAAAAGAAAGAATTGAGAAATAAAACACTACCAAGGCTTGTTCTTAGTAACTTTAGCAAGATTTTGAGAGAAATTTTATAATAGTGGAGATTATTCGTTGATTTTTATTTATAATCCTCATTTGTACCCAATTATGGGAAGAAAGATTAATTTTGATTTTCTTAAATTTGATATGATTAGCTAAAAACCCTTTACTTGGGGTTTTGATCATGAGGCCAATTGTTGGATTTACTTAGTGGGTATTCTTTAATTGTGAATAATGGTGTTAGTTTGAAGTGGGTCTAAGTTGTTGCCGTGGTTTGTGGGTGAATTGCATGATTTCGTGTAATGATTCAGTGTTATGCACTTGCTTGAGAAAGAGGTGTAAAGCCAAGGTGGTAATCTTAACGTCCGTAGTAGTGGATCTCCTTGATTTTAGCTCGAAAGAGTGAAATAAGTGATCCATCTTTCGTATCCAGCTCGAGAGAGTGGATTTGATGAGGGCAAAGAGCTGGGCATCTTATGCTGTTGAAGTTCGAGAGAATTCAACATAGACAAGGTAATTGTTCGAGAAAAAGTTATCTTATATATGGCTCGACCTACCTGCAACAAAATATTCCATTATGAATAATAGTGTTTACCCATATTGTTAAGGTTTGGCAATTGGCTGATCAATTCCCCAAGTTTTATTCTACTGTTTCATTGTTGTGTTAAATTGTAAAATTTGAGTGATAGTTAAAGCTTGAAGTTTGGAACTCAAATATTGATTTTTCGAGAATTGTTCAGTTGAAGAGGTTGACATTATACTTTTATTATTGAACTTTGAAGGAATTACTACTCCCTGTGGGATCGACCTCAACTCACGAAATTGGGTTATTATACTGACGAACGATCGTGAGATCTTAGTATTGGATTAAGAGCTTTGATACGTAAATCAAACACCTTAAACAAATAGTCTGAGTCCATAAAGAGTCGACTTAAACAAGAAAGATCCATGGTAGCCCAAAAGAACTAACTCACCCTTGAATCCGGTCACGCTCAGTAGTGACCTAACTGAGGTATATCAATATAGCTACCTGAACATGCCCTGTACTCAACAAAGAAAGAGCAAGTGCAGTATCAGTACATAACCACAGTGTATTGGTAGGATCACGCGACTATCCCTTTAAGTGAAACACATGCAAGTAACCACAACATTATAAAACAGACATATACAATAACAGTCATCTTTTCAGGATCAATGTAGCATCCCTCATTCTCAATAATACACATTGATTATCAATTTAGAGCAACATATGGTCTTCCAATATCAATCATCATTAGATATAAACGTAATCATCACAAGTAGATATACAACACAATTCAATGGTCCTCTCACGGAACCCAATTCAATGGTTCTCTCATGGAACCCACACTCAAACTGTTAGCACACCCAAAATGTTAGCATACAGGAACGTGGTACCTGATCCAATGTTTATACCGAAACGTGGCAGCCGATCCCATATTTATGACGGAACGTGGCAACTGATCCCAGTTAGCGTGTCTGATCGTGACACCCGCCCATTGAACAAACTACAATTACAATCACAATGTATATTCTCACAATCCTAAAACAAGAGGTGATTCATGGCATACAATTATTCAATTATCCTTATTTACGATTAGGGTGATCAAGAATGCAACATTTGCATACATACGTGCTTTATAATGAAACAATTACAAATATATATCACACCAACATAAAATCACAACCTTCACCTGCATCCCATGACACTCAGAAAATACTCGTTCACGCTAAGATCAATATTTTGGAGGTCTACTCACCCGAATTCAATTACGTAAAGTCGTACGAGTTCTTAACGACTTATCTAACTACTCAGGTAATCAAACACACAATTAGATCACCCAATTTTTACTAGATTTCCCTACATCTTAATGACTCCTATTTCGTCCAAATCTGGACTAGGTGGGAAATTTCAAGTTAAAAAATTTCTGGCCCCAATTCTTTCCCCATTGGCTTTTCTATAGCGACGAAATTAGGTCGTTACATAAATATTTAATGGAATCTAGTGCAATCATTTTGTCAAGATATTATCATCAGTCTTTCATATGTTCTATTTATAATGAATAAGTGTCATATAAATTCAACTTAACCCACGAATATAGAGGAGATCAACTTCACTACCAAAGGGTTTGACTTTTGGTTCAGTGTTTTAATTATAATACACATGAGTAATAATTATAATGTCTCACTCTGTGAATCCTATATGAAAATAAGTTAATACTATTTTTCACGACATGTATTTTTTTTCTTTTCTCTTTTTTCATTCTTTTTTTCCAATAATTTTTACATACACTGAACATGTCAAAAAACTAGTATAATAATTAAATATGAAATAATTAAAGTTCCTAAGAGGGCAAAGGTTTTCAAAGAAAAATAAATGGCTTTGCCTTTTTGCTTTTCTTGGACAACATAGAAGAACAAGATCATTCAGTAGACACTTTAGTTATTATATATTAATGAACTTATTCCCACTTCTCGTGATTATAAATTATGGTAAAATACCAATAATTTTATTATAGATGGAAAAGGTTTGAACTGAAATAAATTATATATATATATATATATACGGAAAAGGGTAAAAAATAACCTTAAACTATCTGAAATAGCTCATATGTACCATTAAACTATATTCCAGCTCAAAACTACCCTTCCCGTAAAACTATTGAGTCAAAAGCACCCTTCTTATTAACGGAAGTTGTTAAATGCCATGTGGATACCAAATGGATGCCACATTGCACGCCAATAGGGTTCCACTGCCACATAGACTAAAAAGAAAAGGGTAAAAAAATATCCTTAAACTATCCGAAATAGCTCATATTTACCCTTAAACTATATTTTGGCTCAAAACTACCCTTTCCGTCAAACTATTGGGTCAAAAGTGCCCTTCTTATTAACGGAAGTTGTTAAATGCCATGTGGATGCTGGTGGATGCCATATTCCACGCCAATAGGGTTCCACTTCCACATAGACTGAATCCCTAAATCTTAATTACTCTTTTTCCCCCTCATTTCATTATTTTCCACAAACGATTTCACCCCTTCTTTCTTATTTTGCAGCTAGGGTTTCACAATTTTCTTCGTCACTGGGTTTTAAAGTGGATATTCGTGGTTGTAGGTTAGTAAATCCTTTTTCTTATTTTATTATGTTTACAACCACGAATATCCACTTTGAAAACTAGCTACAAAGAAAGCTATGAAACCCTAACCGCAAAATGAAGGGAAAGTTGTGAAATCCTAACTATCATGCTTTGAAATCGTAAACATAATAAAATAAGAAAAAGATTTACTAACCTACAACCACAAATATCCACTTTGAAACTCAGCCACGAAGAAAACTGTCAAACACTAGCCGCGAAATGAGATAGAAGGGGTGAAATCGTTTATGGAAAATAATGAAATGAGGGGGGAAAATGAGTAATTAGGATTTAGGGATTTAGTCTATGTGGTAGTGGAACTCTATTGGCATGCAATATGGCATCCACATGACATTTAACAACTTCCTTAACAAAAAGGGTACTTTTGACCCAATAGTTTGAAGGAAAGGGTAGTTTTGAGCCGAAATATAGTTTACGGGTAAATATGAGCTATTTCAGATAGTTTAAGGGTATTTTTTACCCTTTTCCTTTTAGTCTATGTGGCAGTGTAACCCTATTGGCATGCAATGTGGTATCCACATGGAATGTAACTACTTCCGTTGATAAGAAGGTCACTTTTGACCCAATAGTTTGACGGGAAGAGTAGTTTTGAGCAAAAATATAGTTTAAGGGTAAATTTGAGCTATTTCGAAAAGTTTAAGGGTATTTTTGACCCTTTTTCGATATATATATATATATATAAATATAAAACCGAACAAGTGAGTTGGGGTCGAACCCACACGGAGCGACACAAGTTTGAACTCAAGTATGAAGTTATAAATGCAATTTAATCAGTTGTAGGGATGAAAATTATCGGAAGCACTTAAATAAATTTAGTGGATGACATGAATGTGAGATGGGGGAAATTATTGTCAATTAGCAACTAAAGCAATCATAAACAAAAAAGAGGGCAGAAGTAATTAAGAGATAGTCAGGGGCATGACCGACTAACTATCAATTTTGCTAGATGGGTGCTCGGTAATTACAAAAGGTTTCTAAATCTTAGCGGGTAGGCTGGACCTTAAATGCAATAGTTTTCTCTTGAACAACTATTACGATTCAGGTGAGTTCTCTCGAACCTCAACAATCTTCACACTATGAACAACCCAAAACCTCACTTTACCTACTCTCTCGAGCTAGATAAGCAGTATTGAGATTAGAATTCACTCTTTCAAGTTGAACCCACAACAACCCAATGATTACAAATGCTAATTTATAACCTTGGTTTTACACCTCTCTCTCAAGAAATATTAAAACACTAAATAAAACTGAGATGAACTTTTCAATTCTTCAATTTAGCACCAACTATAAATGAAACCCACATCAAAATAGCAATAAGATCATTAATTCCTAACACCCATCAACTAAATTAGACAATTAGTTGCATAGTCACACCCCCAAGTATGGAGGTTTTAGCTATTCATCACAAAAAGTAAGAATTCAATACCTATTAGAGTTTCCATGGCTGGGTATTGATCTCAAAATCCTAAAAATGATTCAATATAGCTTTAATTATAAAACCCACTACGAAAACTACTTGAAAACTTCAAAATTGAACAAGAACAATGTTTTTTCGTTCTGGGTATGAGTTTTCCAATGTTTGAATGTCTTCTCCCTCTTCAAACAATCAATTTATACTGATTCAAAACTTGGCCATTTTGGGGAAAATCGGCGAGGAAAGCTGGGCTTTGCCGACTGGTCGGCGACTCGCCAATCGCCCATGTCCATCGCCTTCTTGTTTCAAGTTTTCTTCTAATATGCACCATAAATTTAGGCAGTCTATGTTGGGGTCGCCGATGGATTCTGCGATGCACCCTTTTCTCCTTTGGATCTCCAATTTGCTTGCACCTCCATTGAGAGTTCTGTAAATTTCAGCGGTCTAACCTCACTTTGCCGATCCAATTGGCGCGTCACCCAAAGGATTCATCTTCGCCTAATTTCTCTCATCCCCAACGTTGGTCTGTTGGAACTCTAGGTCGAACTAAAGAGCCACTCGGCAAACCACCGAGTGGTCTTGGCGATCACCAGGGTCACCTTTCTTCATTTCTTTAGCTTGTCTGCTTCTTTTTGCTTGGTAGTGTCCTTGCCTTGCTCCTTAGTCTACATACATGCAAATTAATGCTTTAACATAAGTTTATAGCATAAATTAGGCATTTTAGGACACTTAAACTATCAAAAGAAAGCCCTAAATGAGTCCAAATCTACGACTTATCAACACCCCAACTTAAACTTTTGATTGTCCTCAATTAGAACTCAAGATCAGCCGGTTCAACAAGGATGTCTACAAACAGTGTTGCTTAAGACTCAATATGAATGCACAAAAATGGTTCATATTGTTACTCACCATTATCAACTGTACTCAAGTTCACAATGTTTCCTTCAAATGCAAGTTCCATCTCAACAAAGGTATTCAAATGCCCTCACACTCACAAAGATGAACATATGCATGGCTCCACCCATAGGCTTGCCTTTATTATCCAATCAACATTCGTTTCAGCTCACTCAAGATCACAAAGTTCTTTTTAAGTCTTGTAATGGGGGTGAGTGTAAAGGTATGGTCATTTAGGCTTAGTGGCTTCTACCTTCATGAAGTATGGCCGAAAATTACTTTTTCTCATTCTCTTTCAGTTTCAAACATGTTCATAATCCACCCCATTATTCAACTTAACATGAATAATAGGATACCCCATTTTAAAACTATTTTCACTCTTTATTTCACATTTTTTTCTCCTTTTCAGTTTTTTCTTTTCTTTTCTTTCTTGTTTTTCTTTGCTTCTTACATGGAGGGGTTCCATCTTTTTTTCAAAACAATCCATCAAAGGGGGATTTTTCACACTTCTTGACTTTCCTTCTTTTTCACCACACCCCCAACTTAGGCTTTTGGCCTAAGTTGGCTATTCCAACGAACCAATACTTCATGAAGGTTATGGGTGATGGGATAAAGAGCTCAAAGTTGTTCAAGTTTCTTTCAAGAACAGGATAGGCTCAAAAGGTGCCAAGCAAGGTTCACACTTCTCACAGGGTTGGCTACAAAGAGGTATATTGTCAAATTGGCTCACTCTCTAAATATTTCGCCTAAGATCATTTCAATTGCTTGCTTCACTCAATCAATCAGTTCAACAGGGAAAATCTAGGTGTCATCAAGCATAATGTTCAAGATAACCTCACCATAAAAGGCATTGATACAATTGTCAAACCAGACTGCACGCTTTCTAGCTAGCGTGCAATGTTCATCACAAGAGACTTTATTGATAATCGACTAGTCACAATGAGATGCTCAAAGTTCACATATTGCCTATGTAACTCAGCTTGACTAATTGTAGTCTTACATTCATGTCGTTCAATTAAGAGCACTATTCAAGTCATTCGTATTGATCCTAACCGATACTAAAAAATGCAAGGGAACAACTCTCATTCAGACGCATCTAGAGGTGGAATTCCTAACAAGGTTCCACCCCACCAAAAAAATCCAACATTGTCCTCAATGTAAAAGAAATAAAGGGACAAGGAATAAAGATAGAAATGTAATATCATTGAATGAAAAGGACATGGTTAGGATGATTATTCACTAGGTGGCCATTCAACGAGGTCCTGTGGAAAGAGCCGAACGATTAGGCGAATCACATAACTGTATGAAGTTCGCCGAAATATCCAGAATACTAGCTCTCCAATTGAGACCAAAAAGTGGTGCAAGTCGGGCTTGCCAAACAGCATCGGTGCATCGCCTAATGTCCTCATTTCGTCGCTAAAATTTCCAGAACACTAGCCTTTCAGGGAAGGTTGAAAGTCTATGAAAGTCAGGTTTGCCTAACCTCTTTGGCGCATCGCTGAGTGAGCATTTTGCTTCGCTGAATATTCCAAAACTGTAGCCTCCTCTCTAAGGGAAAGAAGGAGAGCCATGCCGTGGTTGTCGTCCCGCTCGGCGGTTCGCCGAAATGTCCATACCCTCACATAATCGCTCATACCTGCACAAACAACACACTTCATTCAAAAAGCAACTAAAGCTTGGGTTGCCTCCCAAGAAGCGTCTTATTTAACGTCGTGGAAATGCTCTCAGACATTTTCAAAATACACTACTTCAATAACTGAAATCTCATGACACTCGCCGAAATAAAGCTTCAGACACTGCACATTCAACTTTAAAGCTGGACCCTCCTTACCTTCAACTTCAATAGCCCCATTCCTGAACACTCGCTTCACTTTAAATGGACCAGACCACTCCCACTTGAGTTTTCCAGGGAAGAGTCTCAATCAAGAATTGTAAAGCAACACAAAGTATCCAACTCAAAATTCTCTCCTTAGAATCTTAGAGTCACACCATTTCTTCATTTTCTCCTTGTAGAGAGCTGAACTTTCATATGCCCTCAAGTGAAATTCTTCCATCTCATTCAGCTGCTCTACTCTCCCTTTCGAAGCATTCACCCAATTTAGATTTAATGCCTTTAATGCCCATAGAGCTTTGTGTTCAAGTTCAATTGGTAGGTGACAAGATTTCCCAAAAACTAGCTGATATAGAGACATACCAATTGGTGTTTTGTAAGCAGTGTGATACGGCCAAAGGGCGTCATTTAGTTTTCGAGACCAATCTGTCCTCTTTGCATTCACAATTTTAGCCATTATAATCTTCATCTCTCGATTCGAAACCTCGACTTGGAACTCATTTGCGGATGACATGGTGTTGCCACTTTATGTTTAAATCGGTATTTACTCAATGAGGATGGAAACAGTTGGTTGCAAAAATGCAAGACCTCATCACTAATAATGGCACATGAGGTGCCAAATCTTGCAAAGATGTAGCGCTTCTAGAATTGAACAACAGTCTTCCCTTCATTGTTGGGTACTTACACAGCTTCCACCCATTTAGAAACATAATCCACAACCATAAAAATATACTTATTTCCAAACGAGCTCACAAATGGACCCACGGAATCTATTCCCCAGACATCGAACAACTCAATTTGTAGAATAAGATTAAGAGGTAATTCATGCCTCCTAGATACCTCGCCTTGCTTTTGGCATTGTATACATCTCTTGAAAAATTCATGGGCATCTTTGTAGAGGGATGTCCAATAGTAGCAACTTTGAAGGACTTTAGAGGCCGTTCGCACTCCGCTATGATGACCACCAACCAGCGAAGCATGACAAGCATTTAGAATTTCATTGACTTCCTCTTCCGGTACACAATATAGCCGAATCATATTGTCTGCACATTGTCTGAATAGATATGGTTCATCCATGAAATATCTCTTGACATAAAAAAAATAGCTTTTGTTGATAAAAGTTCAGGTCTTCCAATATTAACCCACATGCTACATAGTTAGCAAAATCAACATACCAAGGAGTTTGTGTAAGAGTGGTTACGAAACCTGCTCATCTAGGAATGAATCATTTATGTCTAACTCAAGATCATGTCTCTCCTTACCCTCCAACCTAGATAGGTGATCTTCCATGTGATTTTCCCAACCTTTTCTATCCTTGACTTCATAGTCGAATTCAGGCAATAATAGCACCAATCTTATCAACCTTGGTTTAGCATCTTTCTTTTCCATTAAGTATCGTAGAACATTATGATTAGTGTGAACTACCACTTTGGTGCCTAGAAAGTATGCCCAGAATTTCTCAAATGCATATACCACAGCAAGTAATTCTTGCTCAGTAACCGTGTAGTTACGTTGAGCACCATTCAACATTTTGCTGGCGTAGTAAATTGGATGGAATAGTTTGTTGCGCTTTAGCCTAACAAAACACCTAACGTCGTACCACTTGCATATCACATTACTTCAAAAGGTTCCAACCAATTAGGACTAATAGCCACCGGGGTAGAGATCAACTTCTCTTTCAAACACTTAAAGGCTGCCATATATGCGTCATCAAAGCTAAATTTCACCTCCTTCTCCAAAAGCTTCCACAATGGGTGTGCAATTTTTGAGAAGTCATTGATGAATCTCCGGTAGAAATCGGCATGCCCCAAGAAACTGTGAATACCTTTTATGGTGGTGGTAGCTTCTCAATTACCTCAATCTTTTCCTTGTCGACCTCCAACCCTTTTTGTGATGCCTTGTGACCCAAAACTATACCTTCCCTAACCATGAAGTGACATTTCTCCCAATTTAATTAGGACTAAATTAGTTTCCACACATCTTTGAAGTCGCCCACAATTGAGCACTTCCATTGAATCTTCCACCATATTAGCGAAAATAGACAACATGCAATATTGAAATGTCTCGGGGTATTACACAACCCGAAAGGCATCCTTTTGAAAATGAAAGTTCCATAGGGACAAGTAAAATTGGTTTTCTCTTGATGTTCCGGTGCAATAGAGATTTGGTTATACACAGAGTAACCATCCAAGAAACAATACCATCTGCCCTCCGAAAGACGATTAAGCATTTGATCCATACAAGGCATGGGAAAGTGATCTTTTTTAGTCCAAGAATTATACTTCTGATAGTCCATGCATACCCTCCATCCTCTTCAAAAAACCAATTTATACTGATTCAAAAGTTGGCCTTTTTGGGGAAAATCGGCGACGAAAGTAATTCTTCGCCGACTGGTCGGCGACTCGCCAATCGCCCCTGTCCAACACCTTCTTGTTTCGAGTTTTCATCTAATATGCATTGTAACTTTAGGGGGTCTATGTTGGGGTCGTTGATGGATTCTGTGATGCGCCCTTTGCTTCTTAGGATAGCCATTTTGCTTGCACGTCCATTAAAAGTTCTGTAAATTTTAGCGGTCTAACCTCAGTTTGCCAATCCAATTGGCACGTCGTTGAAACATTTCATCTTCGCCCAATTTCTCTCATCCCCAGGGTTGGCCTGCTGGAACTTTGGATGAACTAAAGAGACACTCCGCGAACCGTTGAGTGGTCTTGGCGATCACCTGGGTCGCTTTTCTTCATTTCTTAAGCTTTTCTGCTCTTTTTTGCCTAGTAGTGTCCTTGCCTTTCTCCTTCGTCTACATACCTTCAAATCAATGTTTTAACATAGGTTAATAGCATAAATTAGGCATTTGAGGACACATAAACTAACAAAGCAAAGCCTTAAATGATTCCAAATCTCAAACTCATCAATATTGCACAAATAAATTTGGACATCTACCAATTTAAGAAGCAATAAATAACATGGAAATTGGATGAAATGAGAGCATAAGTAAAAGTTTCATAATATAGATCGAGTGTTAATAGGTTCTATGAAATATCGAACTAATGAAAAAAAAAAATAATATCTTATTGCTAGAAAAAATAAAATTATACCCGTAAAAGAAGGACTTGAAAGAGCTCGAGAAGGTAGAAATTTAAACGCTCGAATTTTTGCACGAGTCTAGCAAAATTTAGAGTGAATTAATGAGCAAAAATATCACAACTAATGATGACCAGTTATGCCCATTTTCAAAAGAGTAAGAAGAAATTTTTGAAAGAAAGTTATCGACACAAGTATTGAAAAAGGCTCAAAGGAAGAAATTCAAAGGTATTGATGAATTAAAGTTGTTAAAAATATAAAAGAAGATCATCTTAATTTGGGACACTAATTGCACGTGTTAAGAATAATTATGAGCCTAAATAATGCTCTAGAATCAATAAAATGTATGAACATGACATAAGAATTTGCAAAGATGCAATAGGTAATCAAGTAAGAAAAGATAAAGGCAAATAATTATCTCCTATGAAAACAAGAAAAAAAAAACAAAGATGTTGTTAGTAATAATCAATTAAAATCGGGTTGCAAATAACTTCATATAAGACATGTAGCAAGTAAGCAAGCAAATATTTGCAAAGAACATAACACAAGTATATCAAATAATGCGTCCTAAAATATAGGTGACCTCTTTATACCAAAGGTAGGCCTAACACGTATTTGAAAAATAAATGTGCTAAAATACGTCATTCCATTGCTCTTTAATTAATTAAACGAATCTATTACTAAAGTTAAATACAAAAATAACCATTAGCTTTATTACATGTAAAAAAAAAGAATAAAAAATAAAACTCTCCATGACATCTACGCATCTTCGTCTTATGACATACTCGTGGTTTAATCTCCAGAGGCCAAAGTTTGGGATCTTCATAGCTATTTGCATCACAAAAGGGTTAGTAATACCGTCCCTCCTAAAGTTTATTTAATTTGGAACAAACGGTTTATATTTAGGCACAACTAATTTTCAAATAATGCACACATAAATGATAATAGTCCCTCAGGGTCATGAATTCACTTGGACATTTGGATAAAGTTGACTTATGAATTTAATATACCAAGTATATTAAGCCTCTTAAGTTTGCATGATGCATGTATGTTTAAAGGTTTTGGTTTAGCTTAAACTTGGGTAAATTAAGAGTGAGTTTACTAGACACAAGGTTTCCGAGTGGACAACTCGAGTGAAAAGGCTATGAGGTCACACATAAAAAGATCCAAACACCCCGCGCATACGGTAACTCTCTTAAAATTTCAGTTTTGAAAGTAATTTGCGGGTGCGTAGAACACACCCCGCGTGTACGTGTTATTGTGTGATTTTTCAAGAATGACAATTTATAAAGCATTAATATATATATATACAATTTATGAAAAATAGTAACAAATAAGCAGTTTATATCAAATAAGCATAAAAAATAAAGAACTAGCCATTTAAAATAAAACAAACAAATAAAATTAAACAAGCAAATGCTAAAAACCTTAATAATTAACCTAATTTTTTATGGTTTAGAACCTAAATCCCCAGCAGAGTCGCAAAGCTGTTATACCCCATTTTAACTCGAGGTCCAAACGGTGTACAATATATTGGTTGTTCTTATGCTATTTTAAAGAGTCGCAGCCTAATTATGTTAAAGGTGAATTAGGACACCTATTTTGCCAAAGGTATGCTAAATTAAACTCCAATTAATGATCTACTTAATGTGATTTTAGAGAAGAGTTCTAGTTATCCTAAAGGGAAGGGGTTAAGCATCCTTTAAAATTCGTTAAAACACGATTATCGGCCAAACTTAGGTTCATTAAAAATAGAAGTAAATGCTAAAAGATTAAATAAACGTCAAAGGAAATTAGTTAGAAAAATATGTTAGAGACTTGAAATAAATAACATTTTTTTAAAAAAACAAAAAAAACTTGGAAAACTCTTTGCATTTGAAGCAGAACAACAAAGGACACAAAAGGGGGGTTGCTATAACTGAAAATAAAGACTATTGCTTTAGAACTCTTATTTTTGTTTCAAAAGAAATCCAAGTTGCAAAAAATATGAATTTGATCAACCCTTAAGTATTTTAACTTGGACATTGTCTTATCTTGAAAAATAAATTCAAATACTTTTCGCGTGAAAGATATAAAATAAGGGGTTTTAAGAAAATGATTTCAAACTCTAATTAAATTGTTCACAAGTCAAGTTAAACTTAATTATTAAACTTTTAAAACAAGTCAAGAGGAAACTAGAATATAAAGTTAAAAAAATCAGTGGAAAGATACTAATTATCCAACTCTAAAGGTAAAGTGTCTAAGACGGATAAGCTTAAATAATGTAAAACAAACAATCACATAAGAAAAAGAAATCAAAACGATTAATTAACCATAAAGCGAGCTAAAAATGATGAGGTCGTTCCTTCTTCTCCCTTATTGTATTGCTTCAACTCGGATACTATTTAAGACGAGGTGAACTGAATGAGGAGTTAGACACGGATTTTAAATATAGCGGGGCTATCGAGTTTCAATAGGAGACTTATCATGGAAGCGAGAGTCTTTTGTAAAGAGTCCATTTGCTCACAAGGTGTACATGTAAAGAAGGAGAACATAAGAATTAGAAAGGCAAATAAATGTCAGATGAGGCAAATGTACATTCACAATTACTCAACTCCAACATAAGAACCTTAAAAGTAAGCACAAAGCAAGCTAAACCAAACCATAAATTCCTTTAAGTACCTAACTAACAGATACATTCTTCTATAACTATATGTTAATGAAAAAGAAAAGAAATTCCTTTAACTAACATGTTCATGAGCATGCCGAGATAGTAAAAGGACATCTATTGTGATCAACTTTTTAGTTCAATCAAGGGAACTTCTGTCATCATTAAACTGATAACAATTACCATAACATATTAAACAAGGAAAGAAAATTTTCACATGGATAAAATATATAAACATATGAATTTATTTAGTATATAGAGTGTACTTAGTTAATTGTGAAAAAGCTGTATTATGTTGTAAAATCATTGCCCATAAGAAAACTAAAGTTCAAACTTAATATTAACAATGCAGTCTTCACAAATCAAATTAGTACTAAATCAGAGCTCTAAAGGGCGGTTTTATTTCCAAATATTTTGATACGAACATTTAGGTTATAAACATCAACACAGGGATGATTTTTCTTTTTATCATTTTAACACTTCAATGACAGATTCAAGCACAAATAAGACTACATTGCTTCTAAATACTGTTAAGTTCGATAATTCTAGATCAATGCATGATCCATGGATGAGAGCAACATTGAGAGGAATGGAAAAGAATTCTGTGTATTGATTCATCACAAATGCAATATAGGGATATATTTAAAATCCTATTGTAACCCACTTGAATAGCTATGTAACAACCTCAGAGCACCCCTAGTCGTTACCAGCGTACTCGACCTCGAAGAGGTTTTATACATGCCCTTAGCATTCATCATAGCATGTAACATAGAATAAAATCACGGAAAACTTAAAACTTTTACTTTGTAAGTTCAACTTCATTTCATATATGAAAAATAGAATCTAACTTCGTCACAATGTACCATCTAGACATAAAAGTATCAAAAATGGGACTTAGCCCTTACATTAATAAGAAGTCTTGAAATAGGAAAGTACAACAATGTCTGTCAACATAAGCAAAGAACTAAAGATAGAAGCTAGATCATAGGGTCTTGTCCTCGGACTTGAGGACTCACCAACTTGGGGAAGCAACTCCAAGTGTCTTGAGAAGTAAGCTTGAATCCTCAATGGCCCGAACCTAAATGTTTG
>JAJOOR010026456.1:0-31349 GCA_036250505.1 Solanum acaule
TAATACAACTTTAAGGTTCTATTTCACAAATGTACTAATCTTAATAGTATCAAGAACATCGGATAGGCTGTGATTTTAAGTAAACATGAACAACATTTAACGTAAATGGACTCTTTTCTCTTATCAATCAAAGGTGTATATTATTTTTCCCACTTAAACGCAAAATGTAATGAAGGGTTGGAGTCCTTACAAAACAAATGTATAAATTAGGAAGTCCAGAATTTTTGTGCAGAAATGCAAGAACTATAATATTAATTATAGGCCTACGACTAAGAAAAACTTCCTCAAAAGACATAACAATTAAGTATAGACAACACAACAAAGAATTCTTATATTAGTTAAAATGAGTTTCACCTTATTGGCAAATTACTTGGAATCAGTTGTTGAAACAATCAGCGATTACACTCTTTAAGAATAAATCGACATATTGAAACACTTCGCAAAAGCAACTCACACAGATTATCTTTACATGAATTGATGGTGAGAGAATCAAATAGACAATAGTCCACAGTAATGTTCTGTAAACATATGTGTGGACTTAAGGACTATAATTTTTGTTACTTGTTATCAATGCAACAGAAAAATTACTCTCAAGTCTCTCAAAGAGCACAATATCAATATTCATCAAAAACTAAGTTTAATTGAGCTAGTGTAAGCTATTATTAATTTACGTACGCTAACTATCATATTAATGCTCAAGAGGAAAAATTATGAATATACTACAGGTTAATTATGGTCCAAGACAATAATTATGGTGGACAGAATTACCTGGAACTTGTGTATTGGAGGAGGTGATAAGTATCTCATGGAATTAATGGATAAAAAAAATAGCTTTGATGTGAAACCACAAACAATAGTTCCCTTTCCATAAAGGTAGACTTTGACAACTTCCAATACTATATTAGAAGCAACTCCTTGATTCTATTAAATACAATCACAACAGTGTAATAACATGGTAAAACATAGCTACTTATGATCTTGCACATGATAACTAAAAGCAGAAGTCATAAACATTACACACACGGAACAAAATTTAGGCAAAATTAATGATGAAATGGGAATTACTTGAAGCATAGTTATTGATTGTCCTATCTAGATATATTTTGATTTAGTTGTTAGAAGTCGGTTAGGCACGTGTAGTTAGTTACCAGCTGTGTATAAGCCTATATACTCTGCAGTGTGTATCTTTGTAACACAATTCATTCTTTTAGTAATAAAAAGTTTCAGTTTCCTCTCATTGCTTAGCTCTCTCAAATAGCTAACAATGGTGTTTGAGAACTGTTTACATACAGAATTCATCAATTGATATCTAACATTTTAGATCGCTCAACTGAGAAAATTGAAAACGTATTCCTTAAGAAAAAAGGCTGAAAAAGATGAACAAAAGAAAGGAATTCAATGTTGAAGAAAGAACAAGCATGAGTCTAAGTATGAACTTGATAAGTTTGAAAGAGAACAGAAAGAAAATGATAGCAATAAAAACTTACCGAAAACTTTAACAGAAGAGGACCAAATTAAGCAATCCTATGCTAAGATGGAACAGAAGATGTCTTTCTATTTATTTTGTTGGAACAGAGGAGACCCGATTCTTCTAGAAGTATATTAGAAAAGTAAGAAAGATTTTTTATCAAGCAAATTGACTCTTTTACCCTTAGTCGTCCTGGTCGTCTTCACCTTTCTATATAACAGAAGATAGAAATAATAATAGAAATCATTCTTAA
Source organism: Solanum acaule (assembly GCA_036250505.1). NCBI lineage: Eukaryota > Viridiplantae > Streptophyta > Magnoliopsida > Solanales > Solanaceae > Solanum > Solanum acaule. The sequence continues at coordinate 1,722 of JAJOOR010026456.1, forward strand.
TCAAGAGCAAAGTCGTCATTTCACCAGAGGAGATCTTTCCAAGTTTCAGTCCTTCAGGGGCAAGCCTGTCATTTTCTCAAAAGGATATCATCCAAAAGGGTGAATTCGTAATCTCATTTTGCCTTTCTTCCCTGAGCTGCCGCGTGTTTTTGCGCTCCCATCTCCAGCGACGTACGTGTTGAATCTGTGTTTCTTTACGTTGATGGGAACGGAAAGGGCTCTGTTTATTTCCATGGAAAAACAACATATTCATTTTGTGCTCAAATCAACGATTTAGAGATTCGCTATTACGAGCAAACAAAAAGGTATGCTTTCTGTCTTTGCATTGCTTGTTTGCTGTCTTGAGCTTTCTCCTTTGTGTTTCTGTTGATTGTTTGCTGTATTGGGTTCTCTCTGTTGAGTTTTGTCGTTCTAATGCATCTTTCTGTCTATTTCTTCGATTTATGTTTCCTTCAATGTACTATTTGTTACTTAAATTGTTGCTTTCTGTGCTTCGTTCAATGTTCCATTTGTTATATTTAAATTGTTGCTTTCTGTTTTAAACCTAATGTTACTTCGAATTGGGGAAAATTTGTTGCTGAAAGCATCCCAAGGTTATTGCTGCCATGGGTTTCACATTTTCCAAAAAAATATTCACTAATTGAATGAACGTAAAATAAAAGAGACAATTCCTTGACGGAGAGATACCTACTTCAGCTTCAAACTACATAGAAAGTACGTGTAATAATGAAAAGAGGTTCAGTATGGAGTTTGCCGGGGTTTGCTCTTAGTAAGTTGTCATTTTAGGTGACATATCATTCCTAGATGAAAGCATCACTTACAATTTATGAACTTTTCAAATTAAGACATTATAATAAGTTAGTTCTTTCCGATCTGCACAGCGCTATCCAAAGGAACATAAAAAGGCATTACTCTTTCTCTTATAATACACAGATGGTGATAGCTCATCTAGGGAAAGAAAAAGAGAACAAGTCGCGGATCAAACTCGCTGAAAATAGTTGAGGTAAGAAAAGAAAAGGAGAACAACCAACTGTTCACATGTGATACTCGCGAAAGAGTTATTAAGAATGATACATAGCCGGTGATAGTACTTAACTTGCGAGCAAAGAACCGACATTTCTGAGTATGATTATATTCGTGTTGTTGTTGTTCTTATTTTTATTGTTCTTTTGTTGTCTGTTTGCAAGAACAGGCGACATATTTCAGAAAGTGCCTTGTGATGAAGTGTCTTTATGTTACCAAATAGACAACAACAACAGAAAAGTTCTTTGTTATTTTGTGTAAAGAATCTTCTGGCGCTTCAACTTTTGTTATAGCTAACATTGTTTCAGCTGATATGGGGCAAGCTAAGGATAACTTTTGGGTTAAACTGGAGCAATTTTTTCTGCCCTGATTACTGGCTGTCACTCTTAGTGGTCTTTTAGGGGTAGATGTGTGCCAAATTCTACCAAGACATTATTGAAAATAATGAAAAAGTAACACCCGTAAGATAGATTACTAACAACAGTAAAAAGGAAGATATCTACCTGGATATAGTGCAAAAAAATTAAGGAAAAAACATAGATAAATGAATCAGCTCATACCTGAAAGAGCAAAACCATAAAGCATAATAGAGGAAAGACGAAGCGGGAGAAGTAGAGGTTTGATTTTGGCTATGGGAGTATCTGTAGAGGCATTACTTCTACTCTGAGTCTAAGGCATTAATTGACATGTCCAACCCTATCCAAAAGAACATAAAAAAACCATTACTGTTTCCCTTATAATATATAGATACTGATAGCTCAGGTTGGACTAGCAAAGGAGAACAAATTGTTCACGCGTGAAACTCAAAAAAAAGTTATTGAGATTGATACATAGATGGTGATAGTTCAGTTAGGAAAAGAAAAGGAGAACAATCAATTGTTCACGCATGAAACTTGCGAAAAAGTAATACTTTGAGGCTCTTCTATTAGCTGTACACAGATGTGTTTGAGCTTTCTCTGTTTCTTCATGAAGGCAATTTTCTAAATGAGCACAGTTCATCTGCAAATCAACAATGGAAAAAGATTAAGAAGAAGTCATTAAATAAATTAGCATATCATGAGAACCTTATGAAAAAAATTAAGTGTAAACACAGTGAATACTATTGAATATCTATCCCTCTGTTTTTCTTCAAACATGAATTTGGGACTCTCTTCTCTCATAAGTAGGATATGCTATTTTGGATGGCTATTGTATATAGTGTGGAGTTTTATGTAACTGCTCAATTTAAGTGAGAAGTTCTACTTAATGCAAAGGGAAAACAAAAAGAAGGCAGAATAAAAAACTTAATCCTCAGTATTGGTTAGTAGAAATGGTTTTGGAGATCCATTGATGTATGCTAAGCTCTTATAATACATAAATAGTCATAGTTCAGCTTGGAAAAGAAAAGGAGAACAAATTGTTCATGTGTGAAACTTGCGAGGTACAATCAATAGGTGGTTGTTTCACTTAACATCATTCGTTTAATGTATGTGTTGAATTGAATTATATACGAGTCTACCTCTGCTTCAGAGATGCTTCACGAAGTATATCATCAATGGTTTATAAGAATGCAATCAAGAACAAGTGATGTTGCATCAACAAAAAGAAACAATTCTTTAGTTATAGTATTTCCCACTAGTTGAGTCAGTTTGCTCTGGATAAAGTGCAAGGAATAACTTAGTTCGAGTAGAAAAAATGCTTTGTTACAACAAAGTTGCACCATTTAAGAAGATAAGTACCGATTGAGTAATATAAATTAGAATTGCCGTTCAAACTTTTCCTAAAAGGAAAACAGATGCATGTTACTGATTTATACTTCTATTCCTTGCTTTGGTGTAACGGTGTTTTGCTCGATAAACAGAAATTGTTATTTTTTGGACACCAATTTTATATCTGACGACACTTAGTTGAGCTAGATTATTACGTTATGATTGGCCCCTCGCAGCTGTTACCTCTCTACCTTAACACTTATCCCTAGGTTAAAATAGTTTAGTGACCTGGAAATATAAAAAAAATCTGGCAAATAGGACTTACGCAGCCACTCTGCTGACTACTTATGTTGTTATTTGTGCTTTTGTTTTTTTATACTTCCCTTGAGATGGAATTCACGGGGTTTTGCTCTTAGTATGCTGTCATTTGACTTCTTCGTTACCTTCTGTAGCATTTTGGAACTCAGATTTCTCCAGCTGAGGAAACAAAGGAAACACTCTTCACTGACAAAAGTGAGTTCCTCCACTTGTGCATTCTACATATTTACCTATATTGATCTACTGTTCTGTTCTTCATTCTGTCTACATAACTGTTTGTGCCTGGACTGTTAATTAAATAAAGTAGAATAAAAGAAACAAGTTTTTAAATTATTTTTTCCCAAAACACGCTGAACCACACTTTCCTATGAGCAGGTAATTCTGTTATACTATCATGAGTCCTCCATAGGGAAAAATTAGAAAGCACTATTTGTTAACAATTCCTTTTTTGCTTCTTTTTTTCCCTGTTCATCACGTGAGTACATCCCGTCAGCCCAGTTTCTTGGCACAACAAAATGCTCTGTGATTTTAATCAATGTTTTTCATATGGGGAACTCTGGGTGTGCAATGTTTACTTTGAAATATCAAATCAAAAATATTTTAGTCTTTATTGTTATGTGACTTTCTTTCAAACTTAAGTTTCATTTGGTTGGTTTATTGAAACCAGAAAAACCCCAATAAGAGGCTTTGATTTACTAAGTTTGCTTCTTCTTGATTATTCTACTAGGTAATATCAGTGTTGCTTTTACTTTGAAGCATCTGTGCTTTTACACAGGAATATGCTTAGTTTGTCATCATATCATACATTACCTAAGGCAACACGTAAACTAAGCTGTGGTGACATGTGACATCTTTGACATTATTTCAATAGCATTTTAGCGTGACCTAGGGATAAGGTTCACGTACATTCTACCCTCCACACACCCCATTTGTGCAACCACACTGAATATGTTACTACGCTGCAACTGTATGAAATTGTTAACTGTCAGTAATGAGAACATAAACACTAAATGAAGCCACTTTGTTCTCCTCTATATCTTCCTCACCCATTTCATTTGCTAATAGTCCTTTGTCTCAACTTACCTCCTATGAAGTATGATATCTCTATTTGGTGATTCACTGTCAACATAAAGATTGTTAGCTACTGAAAACTTCATGTTACATCTATATTACTTGTATATGTATAAGTATTAATTCTTGCTTTAGTATTATTACATGTGAACCTTCTTTTAGATCTATAGAACTCTATTTGCCTCCCTTGTCCCTTGCTAATGGAACATACATTTTGTGTGTGATGCTAATTTTGCCTAATATGGTCCTGTCAACGCATGTTTGGATCAACTAATAATTGATTAAGTTCAGTAATGATTGATTAGTCTTAATATACGTATTTTGAATGATAGTTCCTCTCCGAGTTCAAACTTATTAATATCTAATGTAATTAACGTAGGTGTATCATTGATGACCAAATTCAACACAACAATACTAATTGATCCACCTTATCCACAACGTGAGCAACTACAAGCATGGTATTACAGCACTCCTTAATATATTCTCACCGTCTTTTTTTTACATATCAAATTAACATTACCAGCAATGTACCTTCTTTGACATTATCTGCAGGGTCACAGAGAACAAAGGAAGACTTCATTTACTTTGAGGAGCACATCCAAATCTGGATCTCTCATCTCCGTTACAGTAGATGGAAGAAGTCATCCCAATTGCAAACATTGAACCCCAAGAAGATGTTAGTAAAAAAATCATTCATTATTTAATGTTAAAACTTACTACAAATACTTACATTCATTCTTTTCTTAATACAGGAACAAACATTCTCAATTGAAGCAAAAATATCATTCCCGAGTGACCAAAAGAGATTCACGATAACGAAAAACATTTGGCATGCACCAAGCTACTTTTGTTGACTCATTTTAGAATCCAACGTCAACTTAACATCTGTACTTTCTCTTTAGCAGCAAGCTTCATGTATAACCTTGCACAAAACTTATGTAATATATTTAAAACACAACCACGTCTTCTTTATTTTCACGTCAATATAAAACACGCCTGTGCCTTGCACGGCACTCACCCCTAGTATATATATACATATATTTCTTTTCTACTATCTTACTTATTTCTTTTCTACTAAGAAGTATTAACAATATTCTGAATCACTACTCATACAACTTTTTGTTTATGTTTAAATCAGGTGGGGCTAGTGTCATTCTTCTTGATTGAGCTATGTCTAGTGGAGTATGAAATGGTTCGATTCCCACCATCAATGCTTGCAGCTGCTGCCATCTTTACTGCACAATGCACTCTCGGTGTGTCTAAGGAGTGGAATAAAACCTGTGAGAAGCATAGCAGCTATGTCAAAGATCAACTTTTGTAAGTATACTTTAGATTAATATCTATTTATTGACAAATCAGACAGATGTTTGATTGTGTGTCGCTTGATTTTCTACAACAGGGTATGCTCGAAATTGATGGTTTCTTTCCATCAGAAGGCAGCAATTGGGAAGCTTACTGGCGTGCACCGAAAGTACAGCACTTCTAAATATGGCTACGCTACTAGATGTGAACCAGCTTCTTTTCTATTAGAAGCATGGTTTTAGGATTGTCTAGGAGGAACACATGATGAAACTGCATGCTTGCAGTAGTATATGTGTTCAGTTTTTTTAATGCAATTGTTGATGAGCAACATAAGTTGGCCCAGGCTCTGGGGAAAGGAGAGGGTGTTTGAGTTCTTTTGTACTGAGAAAACTGTTTCTGGTTTTTCATGTCATGTACATTGATGTTGTTGACATTGTTGGAATGTGAAATCTTGCTTTTCATACTTTTTCTTGAATACACATTTACAAGTTGCAGTTTCTTCTCAGCAGACATACTTGACTCAAACTCGGTCTATTTCTAAGTTCAACCCAACTATTAAAGTAGGTTAAATATGTAAACCCAAAATGACTCCTGAGAACCTTATCAAAATTTGAGCAGGCTGGCAATCATCAATCAAAGTGTTAGTTACATTTGGAGTAAAATAGATACACTAACCAAAATATAATATAACCAAAGAAAATAGTCTGTGTCTTTTGTTTTCTCTTTAAACTTGTAGCTTTCGATTTCTGAATATGGATAACTTATTGATTCTATATTTATTTATTTTCTATCTATAATCTATTTGATAAAGTCTTGTGAATGATTTATTTTTCTTCTATCTTTTGTGTGTTTTTTCTCTACTAGACTTCACCAATCTACTTTTTTTAATCATTATCGTAAGTATATATTGTTATTTGGCTCAAATTAGTCATGTGACTTTATTGAAAGTGTGTTAGCTACAAAACAAAGTTCAAAAATAACCGATAATAGCTTCAACGGAATTGATTTACCGATGGAAGCTTCAAAGCAATTGATTTTAAACATTACGATGTGCCCCTCATTTGGTGTTTCTTGATGGACATTAAAAAATATTACCCACTTCACACGATTTGCATAAAATTTCAATTGTTCTAACGAATCTATAGAAATTCACATAGAACACACGTGCAACGCACGTGTCCAGAGACTAGTATATTTATATGAGTGAACACATGTGCATGAGAAATAGCCTAATCAAAATAATTTGATTTTGTAACTATTAATATATTAAATTATAGAGGGATGAAATTTAAATACTTGGAAGATGAATTTTGAGATTAATGGGGAGATTGTTTTAGGACTTAGGATTAAGAAAATCCAACAATAAATACGAAAAAAAGTGTAGTAGCTACAAGAAAGTAACAATACTAACAAGGTTGGTCATATTTACTAGAAGAACTATTTTCAAGGAGTATTATTCAGAATTGTTACTTCGGTGTGGTAAAAAAGAGGTAATTAACTGCCCATACAAGAAGGGGAAAAATTGATAGTGCAAAAATTAAAATACTCTACCCGACAAAGGGAGTATATGCTAACGGGCATTTAAGTAATTTATTCAAAGTTAGCAAGAAAAATAAATAAAATTACCGATTGTTTCTTCCCGGCATACTGTACTACACATTTTGTCGTCCTCCCCTTCCCTTCCCTTCCCCAGCTCAAAAAATAGAGGAAGAACACACCAAACGTTTGGTTTGGAAAGAACACATTACACACCCAAACATTTTTTTCTTCTTCCCCGACTCAAACAAAACCCTCACTTTAAAATGTCGACTTCTATGGGGTTTGTAAAGAAAATGAAACAACACTTCAAGTCTGAAATGGATGATGTCTTCAGCGAACAAATCAAGTTTGGTTTGTTTTCACTTAATTTTTTGGTCGTTGGTGGTACATTTGGTTTTCAATGTTATGATGCTGTTTTCAAAGAATCCACAAAGGAAACTGTGCAACTTACTATCAAACAATTCAAGAAGGTTAGAAATGGTGTACCCTATGTTTCTCAACCAAAAAACTTTATCTCTCTTTACTTTATATTTCATTACTGATGAAAAATGTTTTTGTTTACTGATTTAAGGATCATCAAAGGAAAGAAATATTGCCTGAATGGGTACGTTATTTCATGAAATCTTCTTGACGGATTAGTGTTTTTACATTCTTTTAATTCACATAGAACTCTAATATCTTGTTGGATTTCTTAAGATCTCTTTATGGGCAAGTAAGGATGACGACAAACTTATCCGAAGATCTCTCAAGCTCATTCACAAAGTAATTGAAGAGGATCCGGATGAATTTGTTAATCGCAAGAAAGGTATTCTATATGATTAGTTAGTTGCTTTAGGACTGCCGTGTCTATTTCTAAGTTTCCTGTATTTCTCTTTTCAGTTATGTTAGGGGTAGTTACCATGGTTAGCACCATGACTTAAAAGTAGGACCATGATCTAATTCAGTTTACTTTTCTCTCAGTATCTTCACTTTAAATTCCTTGTATTCTCTTGCTTTCCTTTCTGTAGCAAACTAGACATTGTCTTCATTGTGTTATCTGCCATCAGTCTTATTAGAACTTATAGTTGGTATCAGAGCTTTCATCTTAAGGGATCTGTGGTCGAGTTGGAGAAGCCATGGATGCTGAAGCAAGTTTCTCACCAATTGCTCCGCCTGTCTTTGATGGAGATAATCATCAGATTTGGGCAGTACGGATGGAGACGTACTTGGATGTTTTGGATCTCTGGGAAGCTGTGAAAGAGGATTACGATATCTCAGCCCTACCAAATAATCCTACCATTGCTAAATTAAAGCACACAAGGAAAAGAAGACAAAGAAATCGAAGGCCAAGGCATGTTTATTTGTTGTTGTATCGTCAATGGTTTTCACGCGAATAATGTCTCTGAAAACTGCTAAAGAAGTATGGGATTATCTCAAGGAAAAGTATTCTGGATATGAGAGAATAAAAGGTATGCAAGTTTTAAACTTAATTAGGGAGTTTGAATTGCAAAAAAATGAAGGAATCTGAAACAGTGAAGGAATATTATAAGGTGAGGCTACCCGGCTCTACATTTCCAGACTCAAGAATTGTTGAGAAGATTCTTGTAACAGTTCCCTGAAAGCTCAAGAGCAAAGAAGACTCATGAGACAGGAGGTTACAACAGAAGGGGCTCTTGTCGCTAAGCATCAGGTTAACAAAATTCAGAAAAAGACAAAAAATCAAGCAGTGTGTGAAGGAGAAACATCAGCCAACAACAAAAGTAAGGGAGGAAGCGCGAAGAAAAGTTATCCCCCTTGTCAGCACTGTGGAAGAAAATACCATCCACCATTCAAGTGCTGGAGGAGACCCAATGCTAAATGCAAGAAATGCAATAAGCTTGGACATGAAGCAGTGATTTGCAAGAATAAGGCCCCGCAGCAGGAAGAAAATACTCAAGTTGCTGATCAAGAAGAAGAGGATCATCTTTTTGTTGCAACATGCTTTTCAAGTAAGAGCTCAACTGATTCTTGGTTAATTGACAGTGGTTGCTCTAACCACAGGACTCATGACGAGAGTTTATTCAAAGAGTTGAAGCCCACTGAAATTTCCAGGTTCGAATAGGAAATGGAGATCACCTTCCTGTCAAAGGAATTGAAACCATAGCTATCAAGATGAGCACTGGCACAAAGAAAATTTCAGAGGTTCTTTATGTTCCTGAAATTGATCATAATTTGCTAGCGCAGAACATCTGATGGAAAAAGGATTCAGGGTTTTCTTTGAAGATCATCACTGTCAAATCAGTGACACTACTGGAAATGAAATCTTCAGGGTGAAGATGAGAGGAAGGAGTTTTTCCTTTGATCCAACAGAGAAAGAGCAACTAGCTTATTCCATGAAGGCTAGTGTAACAGAAACCTTTCACAAGAGACTTGGCCATTGTCATCTACAAGCACTATTGTTGCTGCAAAAGGAAGATATGACAAGAGGACTACCAACTCTAGTTGATCACTTACCAAGTTGTCAAGCTTGTCAATTTGGTAAGCAGAATAGGAAGTCATTTCCCAAAGCAACATGGCGGACTTCTCAAAGGTTGCAACTGATTCACACAGATGTTGCATGACCTCAAAGAACACCATCCCTTAATGGTAGTCTATACTATGTTATATTCATTGACGATTATACAAGGTTCTGCTGGATTTTTTTTTATGAAATATAAATCAAAAGTGGCTGGAATTTTCTTGAAGTTCAAAAAGATGGTGGAAAATCAAAGTGGTTGTAGAATCCAATCTCTGCGGTCTGACAATGGAAAAGAGTATAATTCTGATGAATGTAACACATTATGTGAGGAAGCGGGTATTACTATACTCCGCAACAAAATAGAGTTAGTGAAAGGAGAAACAGATATATAATGGAGATGTCACGGTGCATGTTGCATGAAAAAGAGTTGCCGAAAAGTTTTTGGGCTGAGGCAGCTAGGACGACAGTATTTCTCCAAAATCGGCTTCCTACTAAAGCATTGCTGAATAAAACTCCATTCGAGGCTTGGAATGGATTCAAACCATCACTAAGATTCATTAAAATATTTGGTTGTGTTTGTTTCTTTCATGTGCCACAGGTTAAAAGAGACAAACTTGACAAGAAGGCACTTCCTGGAATATTTGTGGGTTATAGCTCATCCTCCAAAGCCTACAAAGTATATAATCTACAAACAGAGAAGATGATTGTTAGTAGAGATGTGCACTTTGCTGAGGAAGAGAAATGGGACTGGAAGGACAATCAACTTCAGTCAAAGCTTCAGAGGAATAGGCATCTTGGAAAAATGAGTTGGTGGATGATCTTCCAATTAGAGGTACAAGACTACTCTCTGACATTCTACCAACAAAGTAATGTTGCGGTTTGTGAGCTTGCAGGGAACGATGAAGCACTTCAAGATAAAAAATGGAGAAACGCCATGGAACAGGAGATGCTAATGATCAAGAAAAACAAAACTTGGGAGTTAGTTGACCGACCGAACGATAGGAAGGTCATTGGAGTAAAATGGGTGTTTGACCAAGCTCAATTCTGATGGTTCTATCAATAAATACAAGGCTAGGATTGTTGTCAAGGGATATGCCCAAATATTTGGTGTTGATTACTCGGACACCTTTGCTACAGTAGCCCGATTGGATACCATTAGATTGTTGCTAGCAATAGCAGCACAAAAGGGCTGGAAAGTGTTCGAGCTAGATGTGACATCTGCCTTTTTAAATGGTGTACTACTGGAAGAAATCTATGTAGAGCAGCCCGAGGGTTTCTTTGAGCAAGGAAAAGAAGAAAAAGGGTGTCTGCCTAAAAAGGCTCTTTATGGCTTAAAACAAGCTTCGAAAGCTTGGTATAGCAGAATTGTTGATCACTTGATGAGTTTGGGGTTTGTACGAAGTGTATCTGAAGTCACTTTTTATGTCAAACATAAAGGAAGTGATCTTCTCATTGTTTCCCTTTATGTTGATGATCTCTTGGTGACAGGAAACAATGTGTGGCTGGTTGAAGAGTTTAAGAAGGAAATGATGCAAGTTTTTGAAATGACATACTTTCTAGGAATGGAAATCAAGCAAGGCTGTGATGAAATTTTTATCTGCCAAAAGAAGTATGCAAGAGAGATACTTAAGAAATTCCATATGGAAAATTGCAAGGCAACAACCACACCAATGAATCCAAAGGAGAAGTTAAGCAAAGAGGATGGAACCGATCAAATTGATGAAGGAAATTTCAAAAGCTTGATCGGATGTTTGATGTATCTCTTTGCTACAAGGCCGGATATTCTATTTGTTGTAAGTCTTTTATCTAGATTTATGCATTGTGCTACTGAAATGCATTTGCGAGCAGCAAAAAGAATTATAAGATACATTAAAGGTATTGTTGAATATGGTGTCAAATTCAAGAAGTGTGAGAATTTCAAGTTGTATGGATTCTCAAACTGGATCCGTTGTCGACATGAAAAGTACATCAGGATATTGTTTCAGTCTGGGATCAGGGATTTTCTCTTGGTGTTCAAAAAAGTAGGAAACTGTGGCACAATCCACGGCAGAGGCTTAATTCATTGCTGCAACTGCAGCAGTACATCAAACCTTATGGCTGAGAAAATATTTTCTGATTTGCATATGGAGCAAAACGTTAATACTGAGGTTCATGTTGATAATCAAGCTGCAATAGCCATTTCGCATAATCCAGTGTTCTATGGGAAGACTAAACACTTCAACATCAAGCTTTTTTTCTTGAGGAATGTGCAGAAAAAAGGAGAAGTGATTCTTGTTTTTTGCAAATGTATTTACGAAATCCCTTCCTGTCAGCAAGTTCGAGTTCCTAAGGCAACAACTTGGAATTTGCAGCTCCTAATGCAAGGAGAAGTATTAGTTAGTTGTTTTAGGACTGCAATGTCTATTTCTAAGTTTCCTGTATTTCTCTTTTCAGATGTGTTAGGGGGTAGTTACCATGGTTAGCACCATGACTTAAAGTAGGACCATGATCTATTTCAGTTTCTTTAGTTGTATGTTTATGTATTTTCGGTTGTTTTTTTACAGATTTAAGAACTCTCTGCATAAACTTTTCTCTCAGTTATCTTCACTTTAAATTCCTTGTATTCTCCTGCTTTACTTTCTGTAGCAAACTAGACATTGTCTTCATTGTGTTATCTGCCATCAGTCCTATTAAAACTTACATATATACTTAAATTAGACGTTAGCTAATGAATTTAAATAGCTATCTCCTAATGTTTGGGTCATCTTATTACAGGTTTTAGCCGGATGATAGAGCCTTGGATTACAAAGGATTATTTATGTACAAAAGAAAGGTCTCTATACAAAGATGTGGACTAAATTTGGCAATGCGATAAAGTTTGGAATCGTTAAGTCTGAAGCTAATAGGAATGAATTTGCCAACTTCCTCCGATTTGAGAGGTAAGCATTCTTATACTTGTACTCGTTCATGGCCCTGTTGGCGTCACAGACCTGATAAATATTAACACTTTAGTTAACTATATCATTATAGGATTAAAATGGCATATAAAACATATAAAACTTATAAAATCGACTGGTTGAGTTACAAATACCTCAGGATAGTATCAGTAGCACATTCAAGAGGATCAAACAGAAGCGTTGGTGCATATTCAAAAAGGACTTGATAGTAGATGCTCTTGGCACAGGAACTTACTACATTCGGCAAAATAGATATTGGAATATCTTCAAGAGCAACAAGTTAATAGTAGTTTTGTTATACAACGAATCAAATATATGGTTATGGAGAGAGTACACATGTGTAGAGGTCCCAAGCACGCTAGAAAATGTATAGGTTGGATAGAACAGTTATGTAACTAGTTGTTGAGGCCTGATTTATAGGGTAAAAGGTTCAAACAACAGTTATAAGAACAGATGAGCTACTGATTAAATATGCTAAGGAAGGCGCAAGCTAGGCACCAAGTGTCTCCCTCTCATCACATAATAGCATGGCAGCGATTGTGCCTGAGAATTGACAATGGCAAGGCTTTGATCAATGACACCCAACCGATCTATTGTCACTCCGATAACAGGAATTCCACAACGACTCTTGAGAATTACTTTTGGAAGCTATTTACCACCAGGGTTTGAGTGATACAATAGAACGAGGAAACTAGTAGTTTAGAGGAAGAGACCCAGCTACAGTCCATCAAAGTGGTTAGCATGGAACCAGTGATGAGGAAAGTGCAATTTCAAATGCTGAAACATCCACCCATCAAACACCCAATGCAGAATCTACACGAGATGATTGTAGTAATGGTAAGGCTCTCATATTTGTAACTCCTTGTATGAAGAATGGACGCGTAACTGTTACAATTGGAGAAGATGATATTAAGGCACAAATGAAAATTGGGAAACAACGGTAATAGGATAGGTAGTAGGTGATACACCATACGGGGAACATCGGAAGAACTATGTAGACAAGAACTGGAGTTTTGTTTCTATGCCTAGGGTACTGATGAAGGATACGATATCTTCAACTTTAAATTGGTGACTTACAAGGAAGGGGTTCTTAATATTCTACCATACTATTACAACAATGTCATTCTCAAACAATGGGAGCTAGATTTCCAGTTTGATAAGGAAACTCTTAGTTTGATACCTATCTGGGTGAAGTTTCCAGTAGGGTATTGGTCTGTTGAGGCATTAACTAAAGTTGCTGGTACAGCATGTAGAGTAGTGCATACTTATCAATACACTACAAACTCTGTTAAGATTTCATATGCCAAAATTTTGATCAAAGTAGATGTCTCACGGCCATTCACTGAGGTGATTCAAATTGAGACTAACGCAGGAATGTGGGAGCAACATGTAGACTATGAATGGAAGCCAAAATACTGCAATGAATGTCTGCGGTATGGACACACTGATGTTGAGTGCTGGTACCAGAATCAAGATAAGGGGAATGGTGATACAAGGGGAACTAGAGAAGAAATTGCAGGTTCCCAAACAGGTGTGGCAGGTTGTAGTTAAAAAGGGGAAACCCCCAATTGAAAGAGAAGGTCTCAAATGGGAGAATTTGGCTAATGTGTCAAAGGTAGTTATAAAAATTGTTAGCATCATTATGCCAACAACTAGTATCTCTGCTTTACCATATTAGTATTATGAGTATTGAGTGCAGATAAATGAACTAGGAAAAATCCTAATCATGTGTGTGCAATGAAATCATCAGTTAGTATCAAAATTTATATATGTTTATTTAGTATTCCTATTGTCTATAGTATCAAAATTTATGTTTATTCAGCTTTTGTTAGTTTTGTGGATGAAAAGGGCACATGACTCACCCTTTCTTGAAACCCTGTTCCTGCTACGTTTGAGTTTTTAAAGGTTTTATCTACACTTCAAAATTTTCTAAAGACAATCAGAATTTAGAGGTCATTTAGTTCAGGATGACATGAACTAGTTGTACACAACAACAACAACATACCTAGTGTAGTCTTGCAAGTGAGATTTGGGGAGGGTAGAGTGTACGGAGACCTTACCTCTACCTCAAAGGTGAGGTAGAGAGGTTGTTTTTGATAGTTGTGCACATATTTACAATAAAGCCATTGCCCTTTTACCTTTGTACACTTATATATCAAACTTAGTTCACATCGCATAAGGTTCAAACATGTATTAATGTTCCATACCCCAACTGAAGTTTCACTTTAGTAGTGCCAACATTAGTAACGTTAGCTATAACATTGCATAATGATGCAACCTTTAATTTTATAAAACAAACACTATATTAAGTATACAGAATACTTTACATGAATTATTTTTTTCTTACATGTTAAAGGACAATAAATGATACAGAAAAGCTTGAAAAAAAAGTAATTAAACAATGGGCGATGAGATTAGTTCTCAATTTCAAGGAGAACATACCATTACAGAAACCCTACTGGACTCTAAAATTACAGCAATGGAACAACGCCTCATCGATAGAATTGTCCAAGACATCCAAGAACAATTGTCTAGATTGGGAGTTGACTCCACAAAACCAACAACCCACAAACCTGAGTCAAATAGTGCCCAGACAGCTAGCAGATCAACAATTTCTGCTACAAAAGGCAATACACCACCTACTTATAACGACACCAATAACCCATTAATTCGGGCACATCGTTGTGGACATTTTTTTGAAAAAAATCAACATACAACGAAAGCAAAAAAGATTGGTGTGGCTGGATTTCACATGTTCAGACTAGCACCATTATGGCATTATCAACTTAAACGAGTGAAAGGCTCATTGAGTTAGAATATCAGCGATTTGGACCTCATAAAAGTAGCAACCTGATGGGCAAATTAGTCATGCTTCAGCAAACTGATAGAGTCGAAATTTATCAATGTCAACTTCAAGCTAGGGCTGGAATTGGATAAGTTGATACGGATCCAGATTTTCTGGATGATTACCCCGAAACTTGAGCTTGAGAACAAGCTCTTTCAACGTGAGGGGAGTAATGTTAGGGATGCATTGGAAGCCATTAAATTAAGTATTTAATTATATTTTAGAAGCTTTATTTATTATTCTAGAATAAGATTTATGTTTTATAGCTTCATAAGGATTAGGTTAAGCTATAGTTATTAGTTCGGAATAGAATTTAGGTCTCCTACTTTCATAAGAATTAGACTTCCTATTGATGTAATATGACTCCTATTTAAAAGGACTTTTGATGAATAAATCAGTAAGTCATTTTTTAGCAAAAAGCAAGAGATTATAGTTCTCTCTTCCTCCATGGGCAGCGTCTGCTTCGGCGCAAAGCGAATAGGCTGGCAGTCTTGAAGCGAAGGAGAATTCTTTAACTGAACTCTAAGGTTTCAGTCTCTCTTTGAAGAGCTGAAGAGATCGGAGTACTCTCTTTTAATGAACTCTAAGGTTTCAACCTCCTTTTAACGAGCTGATTTATACATCACCCTGTGAATCGATTCTTCCGTAAAGATCCATAACAATTCAAGGTTTCAACCTCCTTTTAACGAGTTGATTTATATATCGCCATGTGAATCTATCCTTCCCTAAAGATCCATAACAATTTGGTATCAAAGCCTAACACAATGGGCGTTGGGATCAGTTTTCGATTTCAAAGAGAACATACCATTACAGAAACCCTAATGGACTCTAAAATTGCAGCAATGGAACAACGTCTCATCGAAAGAATTGTCCAAGTTGTCCAAGAAGAGTTGTCTAGATTGGGAGTTGACTCCACAAAACCAGCAATCCACAAACCTGAGTCAAATAGTGCCCAAACAACTAGTAAATCAACAATTCCTGCTACAAAAGGCAATACACCACCTACTTATAACGGCACCAATAACCCATTAATTCGGGCACATCGTTGTGAAGATTTTTTTGAAAAAAATTAGCATACAATGAAAGCAAAAAAGATTGGTGTGGCTAGATTTCACATGTTTGGACTAGCACCATTATGGTATATCAACTTAAACAAGCGAAAAGCACAATGAGTTGGGAAGAATATCAACGATTTGGACCTCATGAAAGTAGCAACCTGATGGGCAAATTAGTCATGCTTCAGCAAACTGATAGAGTCGAAATTTATCAATGTCAACTTCAAGCTAGGGCTGGAATTGGATAAGTTGATAAGGATCCAGATTTTTTGGATGATTGCCCAAAAACTTAAGCTTGAGGACAAGCTCTTTCAACGTGAGGGAGTAATGTTAGGGATGTGTTGGGAGCCATTAAATTAAGATTAAGTATTTAATTATATTTTAGAAGCTTTATTTATTATTCTAGAATAGGATTTATATTTTATAGTTTCATAAGGATTAGGTTAAGCTATAGTTATTAGTTCAGAATAGGATTTAGGTCTCCTACTTTCATAAGAATTAGATTTCTCTTCCCCCAACAACTTCACTCCGGAGGAATCGCATATTCTTAAGCAAGGAGATCAGACTCTTATTATTGAACTTCTTATTGATGTAATATGACTGCTATTTAAAGGGGCTTTTGATTAATAAATCAGTAAGTCATTATAGTTCTTTCTTCCATTGAACTCTAAGGTTTCAGTCTCCCTTTGAAGAACTGAACAAATCTAAGTTCTCTCTTTAATGAACTCTAAGGTTTCAACCTCCCTTTAACGAACTGATTTATATATCGCCATGTGAATCGATCTCCCCTAAAGATCCATAACAATTTAAGGTTTCAACCTCCCTTTTACGAGTTGATTTATATATCGCAATGTGAATCGATCCTTCCCTAAAGATCCATAACATCATAATTTCAACAACAACCTCATAAATGAGCATGTTCTAACATCCCAATCTTTTGCATTACAACTCTAATTGCATTCAAGGACCGCAACCATCACCAAAAACCATCAGAATTCATCCCCTTGCCATTTCCACTCACATACATCATATTAGATATTTTTCCATAAGGGTGTGGTGGTGTCAAAGACAATTTGCACGGATCTCGACTATTCTTCGAATACTTGATACCTCTCCCTAGCATAGCTAACAACTAATTGTAATGTTGTACACACCTCAACTATTCTCTGAATACATGAGACCACATACTAGCACACATATACCAAGTAACTCTCCCACTAACACTTAGGCAGATATTAAGTCAACAGGTTCCAACCCTTTCAAAGATATTAAGTCGCTTGGATGACATTTAGTGTACAATATGGTTTCCTCATCTTCTCCACAAACAATTCAAGAATAAAATGCTAAAGATAAGATTTGAGCAACTGATAAATATATGAACAGGCACTTTTTCTTACACAATCTCACTTCATAGAACTAAGAAAAAGGAAAGAAGAAAATAGGGCAGAGTGAGACAAGTAGTGTGACGCTGCAATCTGCCTCTACTTAGAATTTACCCCTTCTACTGCCCGACCAAAGTAAAGAATCGTAAAACAGGTCAAAGCTGAAGAGGAGAAATACCATTTTAAGTTCCACATACAGTATATGGAGTTACAAATACATGTAACAAACAACGTTAAATGAGAGCAGAAGAGTTCAATTTCAGTCCCAAAATATCAGATGCATTGAGATAAAAAAGAGTAGGAGGGATCTATTGGGTTACCTGGGGGCCGTGACTGGTGTTCGATGCTAGAACAGAGGTGACGTGGATTCGTTGGCATGAAGAGGCGATGCAGAACAGATGAAGCAGGGTTGAGTTTCAGTAGTGATGAATTAAATTGTGCCTTTCACAAAAGCCTCTTCTATTTTATGATATTAATTTGTGATTTAGAAAGATTTTCTCTTTCTTTTGAATGGAATTGGTAAATCATGTGAAAAACATTGGAGGGAAACTTTAAATAATAATGATAACAGATGTCTTTAAAATTGTGATTTTAGTGGTCATAGATTTGATTGATGGTACAAGAATACCTTTGGTGGTCAATATCTGTTAGTCAGTAATATTTTACCTTAAAAAAAGAAGTAGTGACCATTAAATTAATGCCACTGTAAAATTGTCGCTAAATCCCCTTTTTGCAGTAGTGCCTGAACAGATTTATGGAGCTAATGGTAATTCCCCTTAACCTGGAGGTGTCTCATATGACCAATATGTATCTCAAGAATTTATTGGTGGTATGCAAATAGGTTCTTGCTCAAGAATTGCTGCTTACTTTATCAAGGCTTATCTGTATGAACTCGTGGGATTTGAAATATCATTGGCCAAGACATTGCAAATCCTTTGCAATTATGGAATGCATATAGGACACTATTTGGACAGAGCAGAACCTGATGGTTAAAGTTTGGGTGCTCAATGATATTGCTGTGGAAAATATACAGTATTTTATATTCTTCTTTGTCCATAGAAAACACCTGATAAAACTCTAATATTAATGTATGTGGTTACATGTCTCAGAATGAATATAATAACCCTTAATTATAGACATTGACTGATTTTTTATTTGTGTATGTTTGCAGCACAAAATCCGAAGGCGAGCTGATAAGCCTAGATGAATATTTGTCAAGGATGCAATCCGGTCGAAACAAAATATTTTACCTCATAGCGACCAAAAATCAGTTGGAAAAGTCTCCCTTTATTGAGATGCTCAAGAAAAAAGATTTTGAGGTATAAAATTTTCTTTATCGATAATTTATTCGAGTTTTTTTTTAGAATAGTAACTATATTTTATATCCAAAACGGAAACCATATATACAATTTTCCAATGTGAGGACAACTTCTCTAGCTAATAACCACACAAAACAAGACACTTTATATGGGATTTTGGCTTTCCATGTTTGCTCCCATGGCCAATTATGAATCTGGATGTTGGACTGGTTCATTAGATGATATGTTGCATCGACCCTGTAGGAGAGCCTTATTGATCCCTTGCCACCACAGTGTATCTTCACCAATTTGTAGTCCTGTGAACCGATTGAGAGCACTAAAAAAATTAGCCACTCTCTAGACTTCCCAATCATTTATATTCCTTTTAAATCTGATATTCCCAAGACAAGTATATTCACAAGTTGTTGAGACGAACTGACTTTCTTTTCTCGTTTTCTAGGTGATACTCTTAACAGATGATATAGATCCATATGTGGTCCAACATCTGTTGGCTTATAAGGGGAAGACATTCCATGATATATGCCAAGATGGATTCAAATTCTACAAGGAAGACCTCGAGAAGTCATTTGAAAAACTTGTTCAATGGTGGACAAAGCTTCTTGATGTTGATGTAAAAATCAACCATCTTCTTTCCGACACTCCTTGTGTTGTGGTGGAGTCAAGGTACGGGTTGACTTCATTTTTGGAGATATTACCACATTCGGAGCCACACATGCCTGCTAGAAGAGTGCTCGAAATCAACCCTGGGGATCCGATGATTAAGGATCTTTGTCACCATGACCCAAAGGTATATATATATATATATATATATACATTGTGTTTTTATATGATTGTAAAACTCAAATTTCGAATCAGAATATGATAATATCTTGTTTTTGTTTTGTAGGATGAGAATGTGCAGCGGCTAGCTATAGCCTTGTATGGTATAGCTTTGATCGAGAGTGGGTTGTTGCTCACAGAGTCGGAGATTTCGACTTTTCATCCGTTTAGATTTGCTCAAAGCAGTCTAAACCGCTTCGGAGGTGTGAAGAAGGAGCCTGAGATTGAAATTGGGAAGAATTTTTTTGAAAAAGTATTTCCATTACCTTGGAGCCGTTCGAGCAGAACACCTTAGGAATTCGTAGGTCGACGTGTGTAAAAATTGTGATTGAATAGTTTTGAAAATTTGTACGGATGGTGCTACTGTTTTTAGTGTTAGAACTTCTAGTGTTTTGTATGGAAAAGGAATATTTGTCATGATTATATATTTTCTTTTTCCCACTTTAGAAAGTTCACATGGTTAGTAACCTGGGTAAATTCATGAAGTATGTCCCTATGCCTTGCCAGTTTCTGTGTAGCAGATGCCGCACATCTACTCATAGAATCATTTACATCCAGTAGGTTCTCAAGTAATGACTGAATCTCCACGACCTGGTGGATCCTAAAATTGGCGAACCAGCCTCTATATAACCTGAATTCAATAAAAACAAGAATCAGAAACCACACCACAAGCCGAGTTGTTCAACAAGTTCCAAAAATCAGAAACAGGCCATATTTGCTTTGTTTGTTAGGGAAGCTCAAACCCATGACAGCCTATCTAAAGCTTAGGTGGGTAATCCAGTAGGGTCGACCTTTAGGACTTCATGGACAAAGACAAGCAACTAACAAATATCTACAGAAGCTTACTCCTGGTCTGTAACATAATTAGACTAATGATGTGTCCTGATCAGTAATTAGAGTAACAATTTCTGCAATTACAATTTATACTAATTATCTTCTTGCATTAGATTTGGTTGTATCGTTTGCATGATTTCTAAACGTTATAAGTTTGAATTATTTCTGAGTAACAATTTCCAGAAATTGAGGGGTATATTCTTTTAAAATTAAAATGAACGGGTATTTGGCAGAGAACTTAAGTTGAGGGAATTCTATATTGAACTGAAGGAACTATGGAAAAAGGCAAAAAGGTAACTTGGCAATGCAAAATGGACAATTAATGATGCACCAAAAGTGTAACAGCACCCTACAGGTTAGCAGTTTAGAGCAGAGAATGAAGTCGAATGTATTTAAAGAATTCGTAAAAACCCAGCTGGTAAATTGGAGGAAAACAAGGACGTGGAAAGCTGACCTCTTAAGGAACAATCAGGTCAACACCAACTATAATGTGCAAGCATAACTGACTTCTTCAATGGCAGCAACTGGAATCTTCACTTTAGCTTACCTATTACTGACTGGATGGCCTTGCAGGTCAGATTCTTTGAAGTGGATGGCAAAGAATGATGGAATTTTCTCAGTTAAATCAAGCAAAGCAGCACAAGAAGGAGTCAATGAGGCCTTGGAAGCTGATATTTCCAAAAACAATGGCTGGATTTGGATGGATAGCACTCAATAAGGCCTGTTTCATACACAATGATTTCCAAAGGAGGAGTACGGAATCTTGCAGCATATGTTACATTTGCAAATCGGACTGACATTACCAGCATATCTTCTGAGGTTGAATCAGCACGTAGTATTTCCATAGCTAGTGTGGTTTCTTGAGGAAATAACACTCATGCCAATGCAACTACGAGAAAAGCCTGTCAAATAAAGAAAGTAAAAATGTAGGTTTGGAGTGAGGATCAAATCTAAAATCTCTAATTAAGAACGAAACATTTTCATTACTTCACTACGTACAACTCATACTAATGTTGATAGAATATCATAACTACTCACATACAGAGTATTATCTTTAGTCTAATATATAATAGAACAATGCACATGTCAAAGGTACGTAATTAGTTAACTGTTTTTCTCTTAATTTTAGGCTAAATAAATATATTTTGTAGGAGCCAGCATGATTGAATTATTACAAATCATGATCTGAAAATGCAGTGCTGTGACTACTATCTCTATCCCCAATAATAGAGGGGCTGGCTCCTTTTATTAAATGAGAGTTTTGGTCCAATTCGTCATTTCGTGTAGAACCACTCTACTTTTCATACTGCATGAGGTGATTAGACAAAATCCTTCCGGTTTGGCTTCCCACATCATACGTAGTTGTTGCCGACATTTTATCATAATTCATGATTAGGTCACGTTCAAGAATTCAAAGTACCTGAGACAACGAAAATGACATGAGAATATAATCCAGCATATATAATCAAGATTGTAAAAAGTCTAGGCAAAAGGAAACACATACCTGAGACATTCGAGGCATAGTCTGAGAATGGACAAAGATGAAGCATGCATCATGAAATACACCTCATGCTTCTTGTAGTTGCTTCCCTTCACCAGTAAGGGTGGGAGCTAGCGAGATTCCACAAATTGAAGGCTATTCTGTTTTAGGGAAGAGTTCGATGTTTCTGATTTTGAAAAAGAGCGGAAGTTTTTAGGTTATCTTCCTCAAATCTCGAACAATATAGTTAATTTAGCTAGTAACCTGTAAGTTTATAAACATCAGTCTATGGACAAATTCGACAGCAAAGCTTGACAGGAAATATATTGAAGTTATACAAAACTGAAAGTAAAAGATTGAAGAAGATGAAGATCTTTATCTCATTATTGAATAACATTTACAATGCCTGATGATATGTATTTATATATGATTGAATTGACTAACTTACCTAACTTTTGTAACTAACTTCTTGAAAGTACTACTAACTTTCAAAACTCTCTTTCTTTTTGTATCTCTCAATACTCTCCGTCAAGCTAGGTGGTATAAATATGTTTAAGACCCCTAGCTTGGATAGTAGATAGTCATGTTGAGGCTTGTTGAGACCTTTGGTAAGCATATCAGCCGGCTGATTTTGTGTTGAAACATAAGCAATCTTGACCAGTCCTTGTTGGAGTTTTTCCCTGATGAAATGACAATCAATCTCAATGTGTTTAGTACGTTCATGATATACTGGGTTAGAAGCCAATTGAATAGCAGACTTGCTGTCACTATATACTTGAATTGGTAACTGAACTTCAGTCTTTAACTCTTTCAACATTCCAACTAACCAAACTAACTCTGCTACAGTAGAAGCTAAGCTCATGTACTCAACAAAAAAGAAGTTGAGAAAGAAGAAGGTAAAAAAAATGAAGTTGAGGATGATGATGGGATTAAAACTATCAATGCACACACGTTTCCTGTGCATTTCCAGCCTAATGCTACTGGTGATAGCATTATGAGGTCAGCCATGGGACACTACCTTTGAATTGTCCCATGGCCTACTGCTTTATAAAAAGGGGACACTACCTTTGAATTGTGAAAGTTATTTCGAATATTTTCCCCAATGTGTCTCATGCAACAACCACAATGAGATGCAGGGTAGATAGTCGAAACCATCTTTCGAATACTTGGATGTCTATCAGAAATAATGCACAACTCATTAGTATCATCTACAAAGCTTCTCATATTTTGAAAAAATTATTCATATGAGGCATCGCATTCCTTGTTCACAACACAGAAAGCCACTGGAAATATATGATTCTCAACATCTTGTGCCACCGCCGATAGCAAAACTCCTTCATACTTGCTCCTCAGAAATGTCCCATCAACGGCTATTACTTTTCTCATTTCTTGAAAACCAGTTATCCAAGCGGCATATGATACAAAGAAGTACTTGAACCTCCCGTTTTCATCTAGCAACAATGTCGTCTTGCTTTTTGGATTTGCAACTTGAAGCATATAACAGTACGCGTTAAGCATTGCATACTCATTCTCATGTGTTTCCCTAACCGAAGACTTAGCATGCTCCATGCCCTTATAAATCTTCCAATAGCTTACCTTACAACCCAATTATGTGTGGAGTTGATTTGACATGTCTCTTGTGGATGGGCCTTTACCATTGGGAAACCTATTTTCAAAGTACTTACCTATGACTTTTGCCGTGGCATGCAGATTATGGCTTGTAAGATGCTCTGAACCACATGTATGGTACTTTTCATAGATTCTAATGACAAACCTGTCGCTACTTGTAAATTTCACAGCCCTCAGCCACCAATTGCACTCCGGATGAACATTTAAAAGAAAAAACCATTACAAGAATTGATCACCTTTTTTAATCTAAAATCTTTTTTCAAGCAAGCAATTTTCAATGAATTTGCTAGTTCTTCCTTGTTCTTGAATGTCATTCCCTTATAAAAATCGGTATCATCATCTCGAACATTATTCACACGTGATGATTGAGAATAACATGGAATGTTGCTGCCAACAATAGGTGTAGAAGGATTGTTGCTCTCAAAGTCCAGCACTTCATCTTTTCTAATTTTATCATCATGATTATCATGTCATCATATAACATATCTTGTTGGTCTTCTTCTGGCATATGATCCGCCTCGATAGGATTTTCATCCACGTAGACTCTTATATGGGCGGCCTTATTGCTCCTCCCAAATAAACAAGCAAACTAGGTTGATCAATTATTTTAAAAGGTAAGACATTCTCATTATGAAAAAAACTGGGAATGTAACTACTCATAACAAGATCTTTGGGTTGACAATTAAATCCAGATTTTTGAATGACTACATACACAAAAATCATCATACAAAATATTACTTTCGACAGTCATCCCTACCGACCCTCCCCGTTTCTTACCATCCTTCCAACACCAAATGTATCGATTTTTCTTCTCGACCCATCACCACGACAATCAATCCCTACAAATAATACCAAAAATCAACTAGTACTAATGAAGAAATGTGTAAGTCATATGTTGCAATATATGAAAATTCTGTATCATTTGGAGGTGCAAGATAGGAGTTCAATTAAAAGAAAAATGAAAAAGTAGCACATGAAAATAATGACCTGATATTACAAAAGCTCAATAAAGTTACAACACAATATAATTATAAGCATTTAGAGATGTATTGATAGAGAAGCATGCCAAAAGTACATAAATGTTTACTTATAAGAATACCTTCATTGGAACAAAATACCCTAAACAATGACTAATAAAATTGTTCATCCGATCACAAGGATCTTAGATAGAGCTTGTAAATTACACTCCCTTGCAATTCATAGGCCAATGATGGGGTTGAGATCAATCATTGTTTTTACAATTTGTCTATGTAGATCGAATTTTCTGAAGTTTTAGATACCGAATCCTCAAAGTATTGAAGCATAGCTCCCTAAAAAATGAAACAATTAGAAGATTAAAAGAATAATTGATAGCTCCATTAACACACTTCTAAAAGTTCCCTACATGAAATATGCACAAATAGTCCTCAAGCACCACTGATCTTCAACAAAGGGCAATGATCACATGTGGGAAGTCATCTAGAATAAAAGTCGAGAGCATAAGAAGATCAGACACCATCCAAACAAAAATGAATACAAAAATTAAATATGCCCGTGTAAAACTACGATCTCGATTAGAGGGTCAACCCAATTCAAGCTCAATAGTTGGAACTACTATATTAACAATCCAAAGGAGGGTATAGTACTAACAATTGAATGTTTACTCAAATTTTCAGCAGAAAAATTATGAATTACTTTGATGGTAACCCTCTTCTTTTTCATTTTGTAATTGTCTGCTAACTTGTAGAATAGATGGAATCACACTTGGAAAAACAATGAATTTCAATTATGAAGTTTTGAAGGTTCACTCTAGCATATATCATATATATGACACTAAAATTTCAGGAAAAGGCCTACCAAAATTCTCAAATGGTAACCACCTAGTAAGGAGTAATTCCTACTATGCACTGAAAAGTATTGATTAAGATTGCCTTCACATTCTAGCCGAAGAAGAGGATTCAATATTTAAATTTCACGGATTCATCCTTTAGGTTCTTACAACTGAAAACATTACACATTTTAAATCACATATGGGTCATGTATCTGATCGAAGATAATCGACACAATTGAACCCACCAAGCTTATTCTTCGTCTGCCACTATTTCTGGACATAATTTCTAGATAAAAAATGAGACGACACTTAGATGTGGATAGAAGTGCAACCACACTTGAGATTGATACCTGCAACTTTTAATGACTGATCCAAAAAAATGAGTACAATCAAGTTTATGTAATTCCATACACAACACACAAATCTAACAGCAAAGGAACAAACAAAAATAATTGTTGGGGAAAAGCTTACATCTATTATTTTTAGAAAAAAGCTGTACCAATATGTTCACTTTTCAACTTGATCACCTCTGTCAACAATAACATACCCAGTATAGTCCCACATCTTGATTGCCTCTGTCAAATAGAGATATGTTTTCATTCGACACTTAAAAATTCAAATGAACCAGGCCAGAAGAAAAAATCAGCAAGTAAGAAATTGAATTATCTTCCGTGAAAGGTTTAAATAACAAAATTGACTAAAGTAGTTCTTGCATATAGATCAAGGATTGATCATAATTATTTTCTTGTGAGTTGCAGAGACTCGCACACAAAGGGATAATCATGTTCATCCATGTCATTACAGACATACAGAGCAGCAAAGTTGTGAACTTCCACAATGCTCTTGTGTCGTGAATTTGTGGATGCACTCCTCCTTGTTCATTTGGTAATCTTGACTGAAGAGTTGCTTTTCTTCTAAAAGCTTTCCATTCATCAAAAATATCTATATTCTTAATAAATAAAGGTATCAATATCTCAACTAATACGATAACTCTTGTATTGGTAATGTGACTTCTCAATTATGTGCTTTTGAATCAAACCACAGGTTCTAGACTTCTTAATATAGGTTAATTCTCTTTCAAAAATAATTGAGATGACATTAGGCGGTCAGGGTATAAAACTCAAAGGATTGTTAACGTGGAGAACTTCCAACAAGACAATTAACGACATAAGTATGTATTTCTTGTGCTTATGTATAACAATCATTTTAAGTCAATCTATTATTTTAGATTTCAAAGTTGATGAAAAATAAAAGTGTGGCTGATTAGTGATGTTGGTCTTATAATATATCGTTTGATATGCATAAAGATAATTTTTAATCTTCTATTATTATGATTGAAAACTTATATATTTTTATTTTAGAAGTTAACGACAAGTCTTTCTTTAATTTCTTTCTTTTTTCTTCAGAATAATTGTATTCATGTAAAACTATATATTGTTCTTCTTAACACAAAAATTAATTATGGCTTCACAATTTAATACAATATCAAAAAATTTAAACAAATTCTAAAATTTCAAAGTTTGATTTGTGCGATTGTGGATAGTGCTGAATACAAGCATGAAATACCCTCCTCCCTCCCCTTTAGAGTTAATTTTACAAGATGACAATGTTACTTTTATATTCATATGGTGTATATTGTGGATTTTCATGTTATTAATTATTTCTACATATTGATTTAATATAGTTCATTAGTTTATACCAATAAATAATTAATATCATCTCCAATTGCTCTTCGTTTGAATAAGTAATTAATATTATTTTCTACAAAAAATATTTTATTAATACAACAAAAAAATATTTAAGGACAAAGATGTACAAATATTTGAACTATTTGATATTTTATGAAATTAAAATATCCGCGCAACTCGCGAAAACGTATACTAGTTCAGACAAAACTAGTGTTTTTTTTTTCTTCTCCAAAAAAAAAAAAAAACTAGTGTTTGGTCTGCGCTCAACATGGGCCGGCCCAACTGTAAGTAAACAAGGGACAATACGATGTCGGGTCGGCTAAAATTTGTTCTGAACTCTGATTTCTTTGTATTTGGCTCGGTGAGGGTTTTGCTTGATAGGTTTCGACGAAGATTGCTGAGTTTATGGCTTTTGGTTTCGGAGGGTGGGTTGGTTTCAGCATAATAACTGTATGATTTTTCCTTAGGTTTGTTTGATTTTTGTCTCAATTTTTTTTTGGGTTGTGTAGAAGACAAATGGCTGGTAGGGCTTTGCTTAGAGCACCCACACAATTAAGGTATGTTGAATTTCTTCTTTCTTCTTTCTTCTTCTTCTCCAGGTATGTAACTCGTGTATTGTTGATTCTGTATCAGGGGATACTGCCAGAAAATCTCTCCCACAAAAACCTCTAATAGAGTTGGTCATGATGGTAAAATTATCAACCTACTTTTCTATTTCTCCCTTCAAATTTATCTCTCTCATTTTATTTCTCTGGTCTTTGCAGTTAGAGCTTTCATTGGTGGTGGACTCGTATCTGCGTGCTTCTACTTGTACTGGTGCGTACCTCAACCTTCTCACCTCAATTTTGGAATTAAAATCAACTAAATTCAATTATCACAATTTTCTATATTCCATCAAACGAAATTGTACCACAAACTAGAAATTATTATAGACAGAGCTCCAATCATGTGCAGGCAGAATGTTTGGATTACAAAAGAGAAGAGAAGAGAATGAAAGATTGAGAGGGAAATCTGTTACTTAGAAAAGAGAAGAGAGCACACGAATAATACCACCAATTCAATCAATGCTTTCTTCTCTCTCCTGGTAGTTGCTTTTAGCCGCTGATGTGGATGTTGCCGAGGTGACGACAATCATAATTCATAGCCTTTGCGCTCTCACCCGCTAATAGTCTTTTAACTACTAATTGAATTAATAACTACTTATTGAATTAATAAGTCTCAATTATGACAATACCTCCCTCACAACAACATCCTTGTCCTAAAGGATTGAGAACAAAATCAGGAAATTGTGCTTGTATGAACTCGTTATCCTCCCATGTCGCATCTTCAGGAGGCTGAATGAGCACCTTCACCTTGGCCATATAGTAATGCTTCACCATTTGTCTCTCCAGGACAATAACTGGTTTCACCAAGAATTGACCATCTTCACCAGCAGGTGGAATAGTTTGAGTACCCTTTTATCGCCTATGAATATCTTCAAGTGGGACACATGTAATACATGATGCACTCTAGAAGAGAGTGGCAATACCAACGTGTATGCCATAGTGTTCACTTCGGCTAAGATTGTATAGGGACCATAGTATTTCAAATTCTTTCTCAAAGCAAGAGAGGTTTGTCTGTATGGCCGAAGTTTAAGATAGACCTTGTCACCCACCTGGAACACTTTTTATCTGATCTCCTTTTATCTGAATACAACTTCATCTTTTCTTGAGCCTTATGGATGTTGTCCTTCAAAAGCGGTAACATTTGTTGTCTTTGCGTAACATCTTCAGCAGTAGGAACAATAGTCTCAAGCAGGGGTCCGACAAATAGTTGTGGTAGTGAATAACCATAAAGAGCCTCAAATGGAGTACTCTGCAAACCAGTATGGAAATTGTTTTGTACTGCCATTCGGTAGAAGGAAGCCACTCTCTCTGATGAGTAGGCATGTTAGAGGTCATGCATCTCAAGTAGTTCTCAATGCACCTATTCACTCTCTCAGTCTGGCCATCAATTTGAGGGTAATAGGCAGTGCTAAAGTGTAGTTGAGTACCCAATAATTTGAACAAGGATAGCCAAAAATTGCTAAGAATTTTTTTTGTCTCTATCAGATACAATTAACTTAGGAGTGCCATGTAAGCAATGTATCTTCTTCCAAAACTTGTGAGCTACAATGTCTGCATTAAAAGGATGGGAGAGGGCAACAAAATGAGCATACTTTAATTGCCTATCCACTACTACTAGTATCACATCTTTGGACCTGGATTTTGGCTATCCTTCAGAAAAGTCCGTGCTTATGTGACTCCAACTTTTATTAGAGATTGGTAGAGGTTGCAGTAGCCCTAGGTAGGCTACATTCTCATCCTTGTTCTTGTGGCATACATCACAACTCTCAACAGGAATGGTGGTCATAACAGTTTTGAGAGCAACAAAGG
>JAJOOR010026457.1:0-18055 GCA_036250505.1 Solanum acaule
AGTGTATTAGGGAAATAGATATTCCGCTAGGATAAAATAGTAAACATAGATCCATTAAAACACCTAGATTATTTAGACCTAAGAATCTATCCTGAAAAGAAATATAGAGTATTAAAAGAGAATACGGTAGTAAGGTGCAACTTTAGCCAAGGAGAACACCTTCTCCATTCTGAAGATAAGCAATATAATACTATAATAGATCTCATAATAAACTTTAGTGAAAAAACACGGGAACAAGAAAAAAATATAGTAAGATTATTAGAGACAATACAAATAACTCAAAATAAACATAAAAAAATACTAGAGAAGTTGGAACAAAACTTTGATTTTTTCAAATCACAAGAATTAGAACTAGACAGAAAAATTCAACACTTGAATAATAAGTTTAATATAGAAAAGATACCTACGAAAGTTGAAATAGAAAATCTAATAAAGACCATAACAGAAAAACCTAAAGAGTTAGAAATAAGAACAACGGAATTAGTTACAAAAATTACAAGACAGGTAGAAACAGTAACTACCGAAGTTAACGAATTAAAAAAGAAAATACAAAGACTAGAAAAAAACTTCTTTCATGAATGACTTATGCCAAGATCCATCATACACTAAAGCTCTAAAATTCACAGCGAGCATCCAACTAGATCCACAAGGATTATCTGATCACTAACCTGCGAGTAAATCAGATCAAGTACTTATCAAACAAAACAATACCATAATAGCACTACTATTAGAATTAAATAAAAAATTAGATAAAATAATTAAAGAAAAAGAAGTTATAAAAGAAAAACCTAAAAACCTTGAAATAGAATAATTAATAACCCAATTGAAAAATATTGAAATCACTCCACATAAAGAAAGATCACTAGCAGTTAGAAAACCACAAAAATGGACTTTCTTTCAGGTAGAAGAACAATAGTCAAAGAAAGACCACGAGTAAGTTTTTCTGATAATAGAATAGGAAATAACCTCATATCAAGAATATTAACACGAAATAAGCTAGAAGACAAACAAATCCAAGAGTTAAACCAAGTAATAGACATAGATAAAGACCTAAAAATATTCCAACAGAATGAGTTAAATCTACTTAACCCAAAGATATTTTGTGCTACAGGATATTTTGCTAGAAATAATCAGCTATATAGACATTATAGAGAAGAACAAATTTCAGCTATAGGAAAAGAAATAGCTACTATGAATCTAGTAAACCCAGAATCCCTAAGAGGAATAATACATAACAGAATGACACTAATGCACATGGGATTAATAGTTGTTGGATTAAAAGGATTAACTAGAAAAAATTTAGGAACTAAAGTATTAATTGTAATATACGATGATAGGTGGTCTAATTTAAAGAAATCCATTATAGGATAAATAGAAGTAGATATGACAAATAATGGAGAAATATTTTATATTAGCCCAGATTTTATGATTGATTTAACAGAATTCGAAAAGCATATAAAAATAGGAATACAAACTAAAGGATATGAAGAAATGAATAGTGGAAATAATTTACTTATGTGTGTAGGTTTCATTGGAAAAATTGCATCAAGTAGTAATACAAGGTTTAAACTTAAAGTAGAAGATGTAGTTGAAGTAATGGGAAATAAAGGCATTAAGCTAATAAAGCCAATAAAAATAAATCCGGAAGAATATGCAGGATTAGAATGGAACCTAGAACAATTTAATAAAAAGAACGTACTCACACCAGACTCTCACCTAATGTATACCAATACAAAAAGAGAAACATCTATAAGATTCACGAACTATAATTACTCTAATCAAACAGACTTAGAAGACAAACTAGAATTAGAAGAAGAAAAGGAGTTTATGAATGTAGAAATAATACAAGAAGGATATGACATAGATGAAGCTTTGCAAGAAGCAGAAAGGAGATATAAAGATAATGAAAACATAACGTTTAAATGTAAAGGGTGTCAGACAGGAAATATGGGTATAACAGAAGTAGAAAGACATTTTAAAACATGCAACTTTCGAACAGATAATTTAGGATACAGAGAAGATTATAAGAACCAAGAAAAATTAGCAGGCCTAGATGAGATAATACATAATATATATGTTAGCGAAGATGAAACAGAAAGAAATTCTATAATAAGTCAAAAAGAATTTATGGAATCTACCAGTTCAAGTGCTAGTCCGTTCCAAAGAACTGCCCAACCACATACAATAGACACAAGTATAGGAAATGTACCAAGAAGAAGGGTATTTAGGGTAAACCCTGAAACTGTAACAGAAAATGTAAGACCAATGGGTAGGAGAATGCCGATAGAAGAACCTATTAGGTTACAAGAAGGAGGAAGTAAAGGAAAAATATTAAACATAGCTGCACATGATCCGCAAATGTGGAATGCGGTGATAGACTTATGGAAAGGAATTGTAGTCGCAGATTATATAAAAACATACCAAGATGCAGACGCAGAAACAATGTATAAATACATGGAAACCTTTCTAGGAGAATCTGCAAAAGCCTTATGGGAAGCATATAAATCTAACTTCCCACAAAAATTCCAAGCATTGGTCAATATGGGAGAAAACCCATACAATTTTACAAATAAGATACATAGTCTAATTACGGGAAAAGACCCAAATAGTGGTTTAGTAGTATTACAAAGAAATGCTTTAATAAAACTAGAACAATTAAGCATTACAAGTTGGTTATATATAAAAAACTTTCCCAAAGACTACTATTATTATTGTACAATTAGTGGAAATTCCTTTGATGAAGAATTAGGGAAGAAGTTATTTCATAAGTTACCAGGAGCTCTAGGTAGAGAAATAGAAGAAAGATGGTATAAAAGAGAAGGAGTAATACAAAACCCAAATGGTAAATGGTCAATAGGACACAAAGTACAACATATAATGGAAGTATTAACAGAAAAATGTACAAATATACAAATACAGAAACAACTAAAACAGAATGAAATGAGTTTCTGTAAAAATGTTATATACACCACCCAAAGTTATGATAAAGAACAAAGTAAACCAAAGAAGAGATACAAAAAACGCCGACCTTACTATGATCAGCAATATAATAATAGAAGGTACTATCTAAGAAGGTCGTCAGCTAAGAAACCATATCTAAATAAAGATAGGCATGTTAGAAAATATAGAAATGATCGGAACTATAAAAATAAATTAGAATGTTTCACATGTGGAAGTATAGAGCACCTAGCAAATGTATGTCCTAAAAGAAATAATAGTAGAACTAGAAACTCGCAGTTGATAGAAGATTTTCAAGAAACTTTGATTAGTGTGGATGAATATATGTCAGATAATGAGAGTATATATTCAATCGTAAGTGTAGAGATAACTGAAAAGACCCGATCTGACGATTCAGATTCAGATAATGAAGAATTAATAAATGAAATAGGTTTAGAGTTAAAAGACCTAGATTTAGAAGAATTACAAATAAGTACAATGATGAATATTTCACAAGAATGAAATCATGAGTTCGAAAGAAATAAAGGAATAGATAGTAACCAATGTATTTTATGTAGATGGTATCCAAGTAGAGATAAAAGGGCAAAATGTAAAGTTTGCTATGCTGAAGAATGTATAACCTGCATAGAAAATTTATTAAAAATTAAAGTAAAAGAGGGACGTGAAAATAGAGAAGTAAGTAATGATACAATAAACTTACGAATAATAACATTAGAAAGTAGAATGAATGAATTAGAACAAAAGGTGATGTTATTAGAAAAAAGAAAAGAAAAACTATTTGAAGAAAATAGGACAGAATCAGTACAACTAACAGAAGATTGGGGGATGTGCAGAACATCTGCCCAAGAAGTAGAACTAATGAATATAGAAACAATAGTAAATCATTATGAGAATTTAATATGCAATGAAGATAAAAAATTTACCACAGTCAAAGTACTGGCTAGGCTTAAAATACAAGACATAGAATTAGAAACCTTAGCGCTAGTAGATACAGGATGTACAGGAAGCATAATAAACAAAAGAATCTTACCACAAAAATTAATAAAAACATTGGATAAACCAATTGCAGCGATGCAAATGGACGGAACTTATAATACATATCAACATTATATAGGAAACACACAGGTAAGTTTTGTAAACACATGTAATGAATTTTATAAACCAATGTACACCCTCGATAGGATATGGGTAAGAGACCTTAATATAAATGTAGATTTTGTATTAAGATTAAAATTCATGATACAAAACAATGGAGGAACATTGATTACAAGAGATGGGGTAATATTTTTTAAAAATCTAACTTATACACAAGTACAAACTACTAATTTTGAAACAAAAGGAAGACAAGCAAGTATCTCAGACAATGATAACTTATAGACATGTTATAAAGACTGTAAAAATAAAGGCCAATGTTGTAAAGACTTAGGACATAACGAACAATACGAAGAAGAAGAAGAAGAGTATAATATAAGGGAAAAAGAGTATACCCTGATAGAATTAGAAAATGAATTCTATAATTTTCAAACAGGAATCGACAAGATAGGAACAATTAGGAGTCCTAAAGACTTAGACAATATAGTAAAAATATTAGATGAAATGGAAATAATAGGAGAAAAACCCTTAAAATATTGGGAAAATAATAAGGTAGTCTGTAGATTAGATATCATAAATCTGGAATACATAATAAAGACAGCTGATATTGAAGCAACTAATCAAGACCTAGAAGATTTCGATATACAGATTAAAGAATTATTAAATCTAGGAGTAATAAGGAGATCTACGTCAAAACATAGATCAACAACATTCATGGTTAGAAATCATAGTGAGATAGTAAGAGGTAAAGCAAGAATGGTAATTAATTACAAAAGACTTAATGATAACACAAGAACAAATGCATATAAATTACCGGATAAAAATGAACTAATCAACCGAATTCAAGGAAAAAGGGTATTCAGTAAATTCGATTGCAAGTCAGGATATTGGCAGATTAAAATGCATGAAGAAAGTATCGAATGGACATCATTCACTTGTCTTGAAGGACATTTTGAATGGTTAGGTATGCAATTTGGGCTAAAAACTGCCCCGCCAATAATTCAAAGAAAAATGGATACTATATTTGGAGACTATAAAAGATTCGTTTTAGTATATGTAAATGATATTTTAGTATTCAGTAAAGACATCAAAGATCATCTAGGACATCTACAGACAGTATTTAGATTATTTGTGCAAAATGGAATAATAATAAGTAAAAAGAAAATGGAATTATGTAAAAACCATATAAATTTTCTAGGAGTAACTTTAGGAGACGGAAAAGTTAAATTACAACCTCATATAGCAACAAAAGTATTAGACATGCCTGATAAATTAGATAATACAAAAGACTTACAAAAATTTCTAGAATTGGTAAATTATGCTAGAAACTTTATTAAAGACTTAGGAAGACTAGCTGGACCATTATATTCAAAAACAGGGAGCAAAGGACAAAAACACTTTAACACAGAAGACATTAAACTAGTACAACAAATTAAAAAAAAAGTTAAAAATATTCATGATCTAAGTATACCATTAGAATCAGATTATTTAATAATTGAGACAAATGAAAGTTTCCAAGGATAGGGAGCTGTATTAAAAGCCAGACCAAATAAATACAGTGATAAAACGGAGGAAAAGATTTGTACCTATCAAAGCAGAAAATATAAAGAGAAAGAAAATATGAGCAGTATAGATGCAGAAGTTTTAGCAATAATATATGGCCTAAATAGCTTTAAGTTATATGTTTTGAATAAAAACGAAATATTAGTAAGAACTGACTGCGAGGCCATAGTTAAATTTCATCAAAAAATAAACCAAAAGGCTAGTAGCAAGAGAAGATGGTTAAATTTTATGAATACTATATCATATATCCGAATGTAATATTCGAATATATAAAAGGAAAAGATAACAGTCTAGCAGACTAGTTAAGTAGACTAAATATAAAAATGGCCTAACTATATATTTGTTTTCAGCATGAGACCCACCGGGCCTACCTCACTAGACAAAGGCAAAGGAGTAGCCTCAGCATCAGACACATACACTCAGACTCTATTAGGTAACGTTCAGTTTAGACCTCAGACAACATCAGTAGAAATGATGGAACGCATGTATTTAGGTAAGCATAGTTTAATATGTTACCCTAAGTCAAATTTATCATTTAGAGAATTTCCAGAATGTCTGTTAGATAAACCCCAAAAGTGTTTAGTAGACAACTTATGGATGACATATAATAAGAAATATAGTAAATATTTCATAGCGTCATTAAATGCATTATGTCAGTATTTTACAGACAAAAGTAGAGAGAACAAGTTTCAATATTATGTCGTAATACATGCAAAGTTAATGGCATTTTTCAAACTTGGATAGAAGTCCTCGACTCCATAAACGGGGTTAAAAGCCCTCTTTTTAAAGATTTTAACGATTTTACTGAAGCTCTAGATTATGCAAGAGGGATACTTGGTCCAAATTACTATATTTCCCCAGCCCTCAGACAAAATCCACAAAAG
This sequence comes from Solanum acaule, assembly GCA_036250505.1. Classification (NCBI taxonomy): domain Eukaryota; kingdom Viridiplantae; phylum Streptophyta; class Magnoliopsida; order Solanales; family Solanaceae; genus Solanum; species Solanum acaule. Next base: position 6,498 of record JAJOOR010026457.1, read on the forward strand.
ACCCCGCAATATAACATCCAAAAGGACACAGATAAAATAATCTTTTGTGACCACTGTTCCTCAATGACAAAAGCCTTTAAAAGATTAAATGAAAAAGTCGAAACATTAAGCCAAGAAAATGTCAAATTAATGGAACATGTAAAATTATTCAAAGGCAAAGATTCCTCTCCAAAGGTTCACACAGGTATACAGACGGCAGAACCGAGTTTTCCATCTCTAGATAAAATGGATGAGAAGGGGGTGTGCATTCCCCAACGAATGCAATAAGATCCACCGTATCGGATGATAAAGATATGGCTAGTCCGGTTCAAACGGTAGCCGGTAAAGACACCTCAAATCCGTTTATGGCTATCACTTTGCCAAAAAGTGAAGATGAAAGTTCTTCATCAAGACGAAGGTTACCTAGATCATTTACTCAAGAAGATACACTAAAGAAGAAAACTATGCTCCACAAAAAGAAAAAAAATGATAAAATAGAGAGCGTAATAAAAAAGACTTTAGAAAAGTTCTTTCAACAGGGACAGGACAAGCATGTAATTTCGACAGAAAATCCAAATCCAAGTGCAGATAGGTTGGTACCAGACACAGAACGAATAAATACCAACTCAAGAAGAAACAGTCCAATCAATACTAGAACGAAATCCCCAAGTTCCGGAGAAGACGACTTTAGAGATCATTTACACTACCAAGACGCTCAAGATCCGAATGAAGATGATGATTCTGGCATGAGCTTTGATTCTATAGCTTTGCACAACCTTGATACCTAAAGATGATCGCAAGAAGACAAAACAAGACAACAACAAAATAAAGTAGGAATAAAAGTGTGTCATGTGGGTATGCCCACATTTGTCGTGTGAGTGCTTGCTCTTTCACTATCCTTGAAAAGGGGAAAAAACTGATAAGCACGCATCAAGTAAGTGACAATAATGCATGTGACCATGAGGCCCATTGTGTACCCGACGTGTATTATTCGATCTTATCTTTAGAGTGTCGGCCAATTTTAGTCCACTACTTTTTTCTATCTTATCTTCTATCTTATCTTTGGAGTGTCGGCCAATTTTTGGCCATTACTTTCTACCTCCAGACCTCTATGTAAAGAGACCCTTCCTCAAGCAATGGGAGCAAGAAAGAAAAACCACACAACATATTCCCCTTGCCAATGTTTCCAACAATCCTCTCCACTCCCCTAAACCACAACCTCTAGAAACCCTCTTGTAATATTAAACTTGTATTAAAGTTTATATTTCAGCTTGTAAGAGTCAGTCGGGGTTCCTGAAAGGGAAACCTCTCTCCGTCCAAATCATGTAAGTCTCCTATGTTTTCTTATATTTTCCCTAAAAATATGTTATCTATGTAAATTATGTTTGTATTGTAAAATGTTATTATATATAATGAACTACCCTTAGTATATGGTTAAACTCTTAACCTCTTGATAATAACGATGGATTAACTTGTAAATTCCTAGGATGTTTAAAGGCATTAAAAAGTCCGCCGAAATTAAAGGACATCGAGATTGCCATCTCCGGGGTGGGGTTAAAGAAGAAAGTATCAAGAAAACAGGTTAAGAGAGAGATATGAACGGGGTAGTATAATAATTTTTTTTAAAAAAGGGAAAAATGGGGAAAAATATAGCGAAAAACCTCGAGATAAACATGACAAGACTTAGCGTGAGAGGGAGTACTGAGTAGGATTTAAACATAAATATTTATTAAACGCTTATAATTTTGTCTTATATTTTATAATTCTTATAAACTATTATATTTTGTCTTATATTTTATAATTCTTATAAACTATTATATTTTGTCTTATATTATATATGTGTGTGTGTGTGTGTGACAACACATACGCGAGTGAGATATAGAGTGGTGAGCGAGATAGGATGGAGGCGAGTGAGATTTATCTATACATCCTAGATACATGTGAATCATACATTATATACATGTATTTAGTGTAATTTGCAGGTATTACCAAATATGCAAGCAAGATACGAGAGTGGTGAGCGAGATGTAGGGAGGTGAGCGAGATTTGTGTATGTATCTCACATTCATATGAATCATACTAGATACACACTATATACATGTATGTGGTGTGATTTACATGTATAGGGGATACCAGATATACGAGCGAGATATGAGAGTGACGAGTGACATGAGAGGTAGGCGAGCGGGATTTGTCTATGTATCCCAAATAGATGTGAATCACACTAGATACACATCATATACATGTATATGATGTAATTCACATGTATCTGGGTACCAAATACGTGAGCGAGATTTGAGAGTAGCGAGCAAGATAGGAGGGAGGAAAAGGAGGGGATCGAGATTTGTCTATGTATCTCATATACATGTGAATCTACTTGAATATAGTGTATCTAGAATAAATTAAACCTAATTTTGACGTCATGTATTTCGAGATACATGTATCTGGTAAGATTCGTAATATTGGAGACTAATGTGTATCTAAGTAAGTAGCTCCTGAACTAGTGAGATTTTTATAAATTAGCCTTTTAACTGCCTAATTTAAGAAAATCAATGGATTAAACCATTCTTTCAAAATCGATCCAATTCTTCGAGGGTTTTTTCAAAAAAAAAAAAAACTCCCATCAACTAATCGACGGATTTGGTCAATATTTTATGAAGTATTTAATTTTTCTCATCTAATTATCACTCATAATCATTAAGAATCGTAGCCAAAAAATAATTTTTAATGTAGCTATGAATTATTTTTCGTAGCAAATAGTTAAATTATTCAACTACGAAATTTAATAAGTCGTTGCTATTTAACTCATTCCATATTTTGTGATGAGTTTTTGTTGTCACTATCGGGTAGGTTGACTAGAAATGCTAAAGTGATTGACACTAATTGTTTATATTATCAGTGACAAAATTTAAGGTCACAGTTGGATATAAATTTTTGTGACTAAAGCTTACAAGATTTAACTACGAACTCTAATTTGTCACTATTGTAACAATATATTTTTGGTGACGAAATTTTTTCGTGTCCAAAATTTAACTTATTTTAAGACAAAAAATAATTTGTCACAAATTAGATACAATATTAGTGATGAAATATTATGTCACTGATAACTCTAAATTCGTTGCTAATAGTATTCAATAAATGGCGCCAATTCACTTTTTGGTGGGAAACTTTAGTGGACAAAACTTTGCTACAAAATTTTATGTTTCGTCACAAAAAGTATATGTCTCATGTATTTAAGGACAAAACATAAATTTTGTCACTAAACGTAAATGATTAGTGACGAATTTCATGTCGTAGCTAATACTTTCGTAGCTATATATTATATTTGTTGTAGTGATCGGGTGCACTCCTGATAACCCTAGAGGAAAAGCCAATTCATAGGCCACCTCTCCCACACGCTTAAGAACTTCAAACGACCCTATATACCTCAGACTAAGCTTACCTTGCTTACCGAACTTCATCACACTCTTCATGGGTGAAACCTTCAACAACACATGCTCCTCCTCCATAAACTCCAAGTCCCTAACCTTCCAGTCTACATACTCCTTCTGCCTACTCTATGCCGCTAGAAGCTTCTCTTGCATGAATTTCACCTTCTTTAACAATTTCCTCAAAATATCAGTACTCAAGGTCTTACCTCAAATGCATCAAACCAACCAATTAGATACCTACACCTGCTCCCATACAATGCCTCAAATGGGTCCATCTCAATACTCGTATGATAACCTCCAAAGTTAATCGCACATACGTCTATAACATGTTTTCAAGGACCTTAAGATAACTATAAGGATGAATATTTTCTCACGTAACCATGATAAAATCCTGAATCAATACTGGCTACAACCAGAAGTGAACTTGAACCAATCACCACACTTTCATAATGCCCAAACCATCATAGATCTTGTCAATATTTCCTTCTCACAACATAAACTTTCCATGAGCTTAAGTTATAAAAAATTGATCTTTAGATATTAGGTATCAATCAAGGGAGAATCAAACTTATCTAACCCAAAGAAGGAAATGATCAAGTAACCACACATCGAGCGATACACCCAACCATACAAAACCTCTAATAACAATGTCGAAATGTTATATTAGTAGTGGTGATTGTAGATAACCCTTAAGAATGGTATAACTAGACTCAATGGTCCCCACATTCAACCACACATAAACAAAACATGACCTCGATGACTAGATGAATTTAAGACTGTCGGACAACTGTAAATACCCATGGTAGCTCTTCTTTAAATTCTCATAAGTAAGGTGGTACATGTAGAACCACTTGAATACTTCAACATCTCCAAAACTACACCAAATACGTCATATGAGATAACCAATTCTGTCCAAACATCCTACCCCAACCAAGAGGACATCGTAGGATCGGTACACCCGATCCACTACTAGGGATCCACCCAAAAAAGTGAAAACACATGTGGCATAGCTAGTGAATCATACTCTAAGACATGTATAGAATGAAATAGGTGGTCACATAATAATGTACGGAACCAAGGTTCAATAATGATGAATGATTCATCTAAAGAGTCTATATCAAAAATTTCCATTCAGTTGACTACATTTCTTTGATTTAGCCACCCACAATCCACTGGTCTGGTTCCCATTACGATCGTACATATATTCGATTTATCAGACTCCACATACTCTTCACATCATTCCACTTAAGCCCACACTCTCAATTATAACAACTATCATAACCACTCAGTAAATTTACCTTACTTTAAAACCAACACTTTTACGTGAAACCCTTCCTTAGGTCATTTACCAATAAAAAAATAACAAACTTTACGACCCAAACCATGCATAAGTCTTTCCAAATGCTCAATAACCGATGCAATCGATTATTTCTTACCTTAAAATCCATACCTTGACAAAACATACCACTACAAATGTAGACTTACCATAAAAATTTGAATTGTGAATCCAATTGTGTAACCCAATCTGACCCTTATCTATCAACATTAGCTCATACCTTGAAGACTTTTATCAATTCATGTATCTTAGCTTATCATTGATCATCTCACCATCGACCTTATCATATCCTTCGCTAAAAATTCAATTGTACTCATTATCAAACTGAAAACCACAAAGAACTTATCATCACACTCAAGCTGAACATTTGTACACTCCCTTCTCAAGTCTTATCCAACAGTTTTTAACCAATCTGATGAACCTGTGACACTATTACCATAACTAGAGTAAAACGAATGAAACCACACATCTCGGAACCGAATTCTCAACCCCTCTGAAGATACCTCTTTATCCCTTGCAATTAGAGATAATATTTTTGATCTCACCTCTTTCCAAAGGCTACACTACATCCCACTAATTTTTTTTACTATGACTCTACCTTCTTTAAATTCTATTCGAGCGGTATCCCAGCAGCTCCTAAAACTTTCCATACAACCACGTTACTCGCCAAATGGTATAAAACCACAATCTTAGATACGTGGAAGTCGTTATGACAGTGCAAAATTCATTTAACCAACAATCATTATTATATAGTTCCATCCCAAGCACATTCCATCACGGACTCTTATTACCATCATGCTTAGTTAGCCCTTTCCATCACCACGAAGTGAACCTCTTCATCAGTAGTGTACGTGATAATTGAGAGCAATGGATGTCAGTATGTTGAAAGGGTGAGAAGGAGAGGTAGTGTACGTGATGTAAATTATTGGGTGGATTTCACTTTGGAGAAAGGGATTTGTGTTAGTGGTTAGAAAATGTGACGTAATGTACTATGTGGCCATGATGGGGTAATATGAAGAGGAAGTAAGGGTTTGGCGTGAGTGGTTAGTTGGAATGCTCGTAGTTGTATTTGGGGACTTTTTCATGCATTAGTATGTCTAGGCTATGATCAAGAACCTAGTAAGTAGGTTGACCGAGAGGGTGTTTATTAGTTAGAGGACTAGTGTAATTCTAAGGTCTTAAAGAGAGGGTAAAGGTAGACAAGCGAGTGGTTTATTGCATGTTCTTACTAGTTGTTTTCCTATGTTATGTAGTGGGAGTCGGGTTGACCGATGATGTCTACCAGTACGTGTGGTTTGTACTAATTCTACTCTTGTTATGTCTTTTTGACATAGTCTGGATGCAGGTTGGTGATGTTTCCTTAGATGAAGATGAAGAACTCTCCAGCAGCTTCTACTTTTTCTTCTGCATGGTGGGAGCTGTCTTTTCTTTATTATGTACAATTGTACTATTAGTAGCTCTTGTACCTGTTTAGACTAGATTCTTGGGGGGTGTTAGTTACTTTACAAATTTTAATCCAAAATTGTTTAAAAGTATTATTTATGAAAACCTTATGATTTCTTTTATCTCTGTTTTTCGTTAATCTTCCGCATGTTTTAACTGTTGGGATATGAGGGTTCTCCTACTTAGGTGGCAGCATGTAGGTTCCCGTACGACCTGGTGGGTTGGGTCGTGACAACTTCACAACCTAAATGCATTAATATTGTACCTAGGATCCACCACAAAAATCTTCCAGAAAAACAATGCTTAATCCAAGTGTCCATAGTAACAAACTAGTTGGTTTCTCAAATGTGAAAGCAACACCAAATCTCATTATCTGAACATGCCATACAACAGATACTCCTTAACTAGTTAGTTTTCACACTTGACAATCGAGGTCGGATCTTAATTTAGAAGTCGGGTCTTGATTCGAGTGTCGAAGTCGAAACCTAGATTGATGGATCGTGTTCAAGTTCGGGTGTCAGGATCAGGTCATGGATTGGATATCTGGTTCCAATTCGAATGTCGGGTTTTGAGTCGAACGACGGGGTCAGGTCTTGGGTCAAATCTCAGGGTCGGATTTTGGATCTGTCGTCGTGGTTATGTCCTAGTTCGCGTATCAGGGTTATGTCCTAGATCGATTATCGAGGTTGGTTTTCGAGTCAAAAATTATTTTTTGACTCTCTAGTAAAAAAAAGTTATTCTCCTTAAAATGTTTTTCATTCACAAATCAAACACTTAAAAGTATATTTTAGAAAATATTTTCTACTCACCAACCAAAGATGAGAATATAAGTAAAAAATTCACTTATTTTCAAGAAAACATTTTCGTGTAAAATATTTTCCATGAAAATATTTTCCTTCATATCAAACACACCCTTAGTGTCAAAAATACCCTTTTCTTCTATTCTTTGGTGCATTTAATGGAACTACTTCCTTTTGGTGGGTTTACTATAACTCTTTTTTTTATGCCAATGCTAGAATTTTTTTAACAAATTATAGGTTTAACTAAATTTTTTCGAGTTCAAATGAGTCTAAGAATTAGGAAAAGAAGGAATTATTTAAACTTGATATATATTTTTAAACAATAATACATTAAGTTTGCGTTTAAGACTGTCATAAATTTGTAATACAAACTTTTAGCATGCAAATAAATTAAGATTGCTTGCAAGTTGCTAAACTACGGCCCCTAAGTTATGTTGCATATGGTAGAAGACGACACTTGAAATTTTTTATTAAGCCAAAATATGTCTATAAATTAAAACAGAGGGTGCCTTAAAATATGAAAAAAGCCGTTGATCTTTTTTAGCATGTTAATTGTAATAAAGTCTATTTTTTTAAAATAAAAAAGTTATTAAACTATTAAAACTAATATAATAAAGACACTTTTTTATTAGTTTGTAATGGAAAAATACTTTAATGTTGTTATATTATACTACCAAATATGTTCTTAGTCACATTATTAGAAAATATGGAATTAACTATAAATTTGTTGATTTCTTCATATTATCAATGCGCTCTCTATTTTAATTTATGTGACATCTTTTGACTTAGTAAAATTTTTAAGTATTGTTATAGTATGCAACTTAACTTAGGGGGCCATTGTTTAGCAACTTGCAATCAATCTTACTTTAATTGCATTCTAGCTATAAGTCTGTTTGACAAATTTTGGGATATATTTTAAACTCAAACTTAGTTTGTGATGGTTTCAAAAATGTATTTTCATTAAATAATTCTTTCTTTTCCACTTAGAAAATCATTTGAAGTCGAAAAAAATTAGGTGAACCTACAATTTTTTTATAAAAAAATCTAGCATTGGCATAAAAAATATTCTAGGAAACCCACCAAAAGAAGAAGATTTCATTAAATGCACCAAAAATTAAAAGATAAGGGTGTTTTTTTTTACACCAAAAGCAAATAAAGGGTAAATTTGAGCTAATTTTGATAGTTTGTGGGAAATTTTGGCCATTTTGCCACGTGGACTATCATGTCAGTGGTAAATGACTTATGTGGACATCCGTTAGTTTGGAGGGTATTTGTGGTCCAAAAATAGTTTGACATGGTATTTTTTATACCACAAACAAACAAAGGATAAATGTGCACTATTTCATATAAGTTCGAGGATATTTTTAACTCTTTTATTTATGATATTAATATTTATATGACATAAGAAATTATTTATTTGTCAAGTTAGATATTTTTTATGACAATCTTGATTGAGTGATTTTTTAAGAGAATATTTTTAAATTAAATAAATGACTTTATTGATACAAAATTAAATTTAATAATTTTACTATATATACTATCATAGTTGAATGACCTTTTAAAATATTTACTAAAACATAATTTCCTTCTTTCCTTCTAAATTTCTTCTTCAATATTTAGTAATGTTAATACATAATATAACGTAAATTATACTATACATGCATTTTAGCTGACAATTTGTCTCTCTTTGTGTCCCATTGGATTGACTTACATGCTATATCAATAGGGTCAGCAATATCGACATTAAATAAACGAGCATTTCGAGTATCTCTTTTACTATTTTGATTTTTTTATACGTTTCAATCCTATAAATTAATTTGGCAATTCCAATGGCGAAGAATGTGATCTATAAAATTCCTCAACTATTAATCATATATCTTGTTTTTAATCTTAATCATGAGGATAAAAACCTTATTTATAAAAAGTGATTTACCTTTCTAAGTGAATTTTAAAGACTCGTAAATTTTAAATATTTAATGGTTAAAATTACTGAAAACTATAGAGGAAGGGAGGCAAAAAGGAGAAAATGTTTAACTATATAAAATGTCAATTAGGCCAATTGACTTTTGAAGCAGTGGCTAATAAAATGGAATATATTTTGTCTGGTCCCATCTACCTACTACTTCATTCATCCACCCTTTATTCATATTGTTATGTCATATTAAAGATAAAATACTTGTCTTTTTATTTCTCTGATTTTAAAAATAAAAATAATTTAATATTTTATTTTTCCAATTAAATATTTTTATTGTCAATTTTTAAATAATATATAACTAACAAAGTAATATAATATATTTAGTGCTTTTTTAAATAAAAATATATCGAATTAAATATGAAAGAGTAAAGCTGATATTTCATAATTCCTCAAGAAATTAAAAGAGGACATTTTGCTCCATCGTCCAATTGTAAAAAGAAGACATAATGCTGCGGTGACGTCCCCACCTACTATCATATGGCCCCACCCCAAGTTATGTTTGTTCATACATTCATGCATTATTGTATAGTTAAATAATTTGGGAAAAGACAAATTTTACTTTGAACTTATCCCGAAAAGTCAGTTACACGCTTAAACTATTATAGTGATCTATTACACACCTATACTTTTCAAAAAAAAAATTCTTACCCCCTAAAACTGACGTGGCAAAAAATAAAACAAAAAAAATAAAATAGGCGCGTCAGTTTGAAATTAAAGTAAAATAAATAAATTAGAATCCTCTTTTCCACCCCCAACCCCCACACCTCTTCTTCTTCAAACCCCACCCATAGTCCTCTTCTTCTTCATTCTGTATTTTCATTACACTTTTTTTATTTTTTATCACAATCTTAAAGCATAATTTTTTTTTGATTCGCAATTAGGTTAATTCCCATAGATCTGTTAGTGAATAATTGTATTTTATCTAGAAAATTTTGATTGATTGTTTCTATCTTTTTCATTATTTATTTTTACTTTGTTAAATAAATTTTGGTTGTTAATCAATTTTTGGGTTTGGTGGTAATAACAGCTTTATGGGTTTGGTGGTGATGGGTGGTGGGTGACAAACATTAAAAGAGGTAATTGAAGGGGGTGAAGAAGAAAAAATCGATATTAATAATGGTGGTGGTGATATTTGGTGTTGGGTGACAAAGAAGAAGATGAAGAAGAAGAATTGAAGGTGATATAGTGGTGGTGAAGAACAAAATCAATAGTCAAGGTGAAGCCGGATATGATTTTTCGATGAAATAAGAATTGAAAATGGATGGAATTAGTGATGAAGATGATATAATTAACAGAGAATTAAAACAATCAATTAGGAATTAGTTAGAGTAAAATATAGTTAACAAAAGAAAAGTTAATTAATAAAGAAAAGAAAACAAAAAATTATAATTTATGACATGACGCTGACGTAGCGCTGATGTGCAGCAAGTGTATACACCACATAATGTGAGAGTGGTGTTACACGTCTCAGGGTGGTAATAAATTCACTTTTGAGTAGTTAAGGTGTGTAATAGATCACCATAATAGTTTAAGCATGTAACTGATCTTTCGGGACAAGTTTAGAGGAGAATCTATGTCTTTTCCCTAAATAATTTATTAAAGTTTTTTAAAAAATAATTATAAAAGTTGATGGATCTACTCTCTTTTGTTGATTCAATACATGCAAAATATTTTAATCAACAAATTTCGAAGCTTTGAGAATCAAACTTTTTTTGTGGTTTTCCTCGATATTTGGTACCTATATTGAAGCCTGATTAAATTTGAATTTGTGCCGGAAAGTTTGGAGGTAATGGACTCCATACTCAGAGTGACTTAAATTCAAGATCTATTAAAAAAGAATAAGTACTTACCATTCTATCATAATCTTGTTAGTGTCAAACTTTATTAGGCCCTTAACTTGTCATAAAAATAACAATGTAAGATATAAGTGTCAAAAACACACCTAAACTATTGCATTTTTTTGAGTTTCATACCTAAACTATCATTTTTTAGTTTGAGAAACACACCTCATTGGTGAGTGTAATGCACTCTCTTTTATTTGAAAGAATCTTGACACATGACATTCCACATTGATAAAATATTCCACCTTGACAAAAATTAAATAATAAACTATTAATATTAATTAAAAATTAAAGTATTACTATTCATAAAAAAAATTAAAAAAAATTAATTTTTTTTTACCCACTCCAACACCTCCTCCACGTACCCCCCCCCCCCTCCCCCCTCTCCAAATTGATATTATTTTATTTTTAAAAAATTAAAAATTCTACTGCATCCTATTTTACCCTCTGCTCCTAATTTTTATTTTTATTTTTATTTTTACATCTTTCTCATTTTGTGCTAGATATGTACGTACATATATTTTTAGAATTTTTTTCTACTAGTGTACGAATATAAAATAAATAAATAAAAAATAAAAAAACACTTGCGATGGCAAGTAAAAAATATTTTCGATATGTATATTTCTAACACAAAAATGAGAAAAAAAATTGGAAGCGGAGGATTAGGTGGGGTTGGTAGAATTTTTTTTAAAAAAATAAAATAATATCTAAATTAGTATTGGAAGGAGGGGAGGGGGGGGGGGGGGGGGGGGG
>JAJOOR010026458.1:0-24956 GCA_036250505.1 Solanum acaule
TCATCTATGGAGCTAACTAATTAATAATTTGGACTTGTCTGTGAGTTGTAGCTTGAAATTATGAATGTGTGCATATTATTGTTTGAAATAACTATTGGTGTGAAAGGTATATTTACTTGGATGCTACGATATGATTATATGAATAATATTGATTGTCTTGATTTCAATTGGTATCTCAACAAGGTGAACTGGACGCCGTAGTCACAACTGAAGGGACACAAGCAAGTTAAATTGGAACTAAGAAGGTTCCAATCGGTATCTGGCATTAGAAGCTGTATAAACGTATGAATGATCAGTAATGATCATCTATGGAGCTAACTAATTAATAATTTGGACTTGTCTGTGAGTTGTAGCTTGAAATTATGAATGTGTGCATATTATTGTTTGAAATAACTATTGGTGTGAAAGGTATATTTACTTGGATGCTACGATATGATTATATGAATAATATTGATTGTCTTGATTTCAATTGGTATCTCAACAAGGTGAACTGGACGCCGTAGTCACAACTGAAGGGACACAAGCAAGTTAAATTGGAACTGAGAAGGTTCCAATCGGTATCTGGCATTAGAAGCTGTATAAACGTATGAATGATCAGTAATGGTCATCTATGGAGCTAACTAATTAATAATTTGGACTTGTCTGTGAGTTGTAGCTTGAAATTATGAATGTGTGCATATTATTGTTTGAAATAACTATTGGTGTGAAACATATATTTACTTGGATGCTACAATATGATTAGGTGCATAATATTGCTTGTCTTAATTTCGATGTGTGCAATATGCTAGCCTAAATGTTTGAAACTGTGTGAGTTGTAATTGCTTGAGTTTCGGGAACTTGTTGTCGGAAAAAAGAGTCATCACTAGGTTAGGTGCAAGGGTCAAGATAAATGATAACGTCCAAATGTACTTCTTGAAAAGAAATATAAATGGTCGTATGCTATTTACCCAACAATGAGTTGGGGTCGATCCCACAGAGAATATGAATGAATATTGTCAATAGCAAATATTTAACTTGATAGTCGTTATAAAAAATTGGGGGATTTAAATTGAGAAAAAAAAATAAAAAGAATAAAAATAGCTTTGAACTAAGTATTTATTTATATTCAGATTATTAGAAATAACTAGGAATATGTTCCCATAAGCTCATAGCACGGTAATCCTAATAATAGTAATCATATCCTAGTGTATCACATGCAAAGTGGTAAGATATGTATCCCTAAATCCTTGGTACGGAAAATAGAAAATTTCACCCCGCACCTTGGTCCGGCTACGTGTGTATAATTTATTAACCCTTACTTTTAACTCATATTAGACATGACATCAATCTATGACTTACTTTTCACCCTCGCACCAATTGACATTAGAGTATTAGATAGTATCACATTAAATCTATATTGATAATTCTTTTCTTATTAACTACCTCTTTGGTCCGGCAAGTAGCAACAAGGCGAGTTCCAACGTTTGCAACCGTTAAAAAGACTTTTAAACGAAAGAATTATCAATGCATGTAATAACACTATTTAAGAATTACTTAGTTATTATTCATATTTTGTTAATCGTTCATGGTTCGCACAATCCTAGTTAAGAAAATTAGCTACTCATTATCACAAAAACACAATCAAAATTTATTAAAATAAATATGCTTGTGTTAATCATAAAAATTTAAGAACAATAGCTAAACTATCTTTTATTAATCACGAATACAAATAAATAATAAAGGACAAGAAAGAATAAACCACAATTCTACAGTCTCCACGGCGGCTCTTCCAAAATTTCTAAGCTGAGAAGAAAATTTATAGTGTATATTGTTTCTTGGTTCTTGGCTCCCCAAATAATTATTTCTATGCATTATTTATAGATGTAGGAAACCCTAAATAAAATAATTGAGTCCAAATAAATTAAAAATTCAAAACCAAAAGAAATTGGATTCTTTTTTTTCTCCGCCGTGAACAGTACTGCCGCTAAAAAATTCTCTGGTCTTCACTTGCTGCCACATGGCAGCAAGTTTCTCAATTCAAAGTTGAGAAAGTTTCGCTGTTGCACTTTATATGTTTATACATTATTATATTAAATATAATCCATTAAGTTGTCTGCTTGATTTCATTCTTCAATCATTCATTTTTAATTCGTTTTAGCTTCAAACTTCTTCATCTTTCCACCAATTTAATCCTACAAATAAAATATACTATTTAGCACAATTCATAAAATTCAAGCTAAGAAAAACAAATATAAATACTAAATATGAGACAAATAATGATTAAAAATATGTATTTTAACCTCACATCAACGCCCCACACTTAAACTTTTGCTTGTCCTCGAGTAATCATTAAAGCTCATCCCAAAAAAAAATCATACTAGCAATGTCATCACTTTTGGTTAATACAAATAATTAGGCCATATACAATTTTTAAAAACAACAAGTAGACTTCTCAATTTTTATGCAAGACATCCAAATAAACAACAAACCTCTAATCTACTAACCTCAAGGAAGGACTTTGAACTCATCAAATTTAAGCTTGATCACCTACTTTGATCAAAGAAAGTTAATAAAATCCCATATCTATCATGAAACAAGTGCCCTAACAAGAAGAAATAGTTCACACACTCAAATCAAAAGATTGAATATAAATTAAGGACTTAGCATCAAAGAACACTCTCACACTCACAAAGAAAATTCATCCGTATGCACAAAGAACCATATGCTTACCCATTATGTACATCTCCTCTAATTAAGCATGCTTGAATAGAATCAAATAGGGCTTTAACGGGTTGTAATGTAGGCTAGGGGATGGATAGGAAAACTATATAATAGTGACTTACACTTCCTTAAGAACTTTGCAATTTTAGACTGCATCACTCATTATTTTCTTCTCTTTACTTTCAACCCTCTCTTCAATAATTATTTCACAAGTAATTCTCATCATCTCAAGAATGTTTCAATCATTTTTTTAAGTTTTTCTTCATAATAGCCACCCTCAACTTACGTATTTTACATGCTTTAAGGTGCACGATGTCCTTGGAAGGACCGGGGCCATCATCAAGGTAACTTCTTTTGTACATATCTTGTTTTTTCACATCACATTCTTTCAAGTAGAACTTTTTAAGCACTTTGTAGCTATCATTGATTACCTTTTCACTCAACCATCCCTTTTTCTTCAGAATTAGCAATTAGAATAAGTATATACTATAATGTTAAAGGAAGCAAGGTGGAAAAACTAGGGATTCAACAAAAGGCTACAGGCTCAAAAGGGATAACTAGTGATATAATATCTGAAAAGGCTAAAATTTACCAGACAAATCAAAGAAAGCCTATTATCATCTCCTAAACAAAGCAACACTTTTTATTCGCTTCAATAATATGCAGGGCAAGTTCTAGACTACGATGCAAAACATGGAATAAATAAAATTTCACCACACATGGCACAAGTATCAAGCAAGATGGATCAATTCCACTTCTAAGAGAGACAAGATCATAAAAAACTACAAAATAAAATAAGTTATATACAAAGTCACAACCATGAACCTAAATATAAAAAAGTTTGCAATTTCACTAGCAATCAAGCATTCACAAGAAAGTACTACTCTAAATTAGGCTTAAATAACAAGTATCACATAACTCAAACGGGTCTTTTCCTTTCTCTCAAAAAAAATAAATATAATTTAAAAATAAAATTTATTCCTAAAAAAAAGAAAAGACACTCGATTCAAAGGGGCTGTCCTCAAGAAAAGAACCGAAAACAAAAGCCAAGGAACCCATCCTTAAAAAAAAAGACTCAATAAAACAGTAAAAACTAGGAATTTATTCCTCCACCCCACACTTAAAAAGATGCTATGTCCCCAAAGCATTAAATAAAATTTAAAACAAGGGTTAGGAAAACTCTCTGAGGCCTTTAGGCCTAGCTAGTAGTATGTTCTCTTAATTTTCATCAAGGGTCGTCACCCCATACTTATGTTCAAACATGCTCCTTTTATTCAATGTTTTTTTTTTGGTACTCAGACTTCCCCTAATTTGCAAAAACAGGAAAAGAAAAAAAGTGATACTAATAAAATAAAATAAGAACTTACACTACTAATTGGGTTGCCTCCCAATAAGCGCTTAATTTAACGTCGCGGCACGACACCATCAATTTTATTATTTTTCCTTCCACTTTGAAGATATGAATTGCACCCCTAATTTTGCATCAATTTTTCTATTACGCTCAAGTGGTGGTGGTATAAAAATAAAGGTCCCAAACAATAGATATGGCATTATGCACTTCTTGGATCCTAAGTGAGGAATGTAATTCTCCGATGTTGGAACAATAAATTCAAGAATATAAACACATTGTTCCTCCTCCATACACTCTTCTATAGGCTCAGATGGATCGATCAATATCTCATCATCTAGACATAATGTGGAAAAATGATTGGAATGAGGTGCAATGCGCCTTAACTTATGAATTGTACTATTTTTTATACCCTCATGTTTACACATACTAGAGTTTTTAAAAATAATATTATCTACTTCATACATAACTCTAGTGCATTCTTCTCAACAGTGACAACATCAATAAAAGTATGATCAAGCAATTGGCCCTCCACTCTTAGCTCTTTAAGTTGACTTATAAGTATATTTTCTTCCTCACACATATTATTACTAGATTGTTGGGTGTCATACGATTCAATCTCTGCACTCAACTCAAAATTTAATTTATAGAGACTCCAACCCAAGTTACCTTCAATCATGCACTTAAATATTGATTATAGCACAATATTAATAAATCTTCCATGTCCCCACATAACTTATTTTATTGAGAAAAAAATAGCCTATAAGAATCCATAATATCAGAAGTACAAGAATTGCAAGAACACTTATCACTACATACTTTTTCAGATGACATCTCAAGAAGAGTAAAACATATAATAAAAAAAAGTAAATTAAAACTAATAAAAAAAACAAAAAAGGAACTACAAGTCAAAATAAATAATAAAGACAATTTCTAAGCCACATTCCCCGGCAGCGGCACCATTCTTGATAGCATCCAAATATACTTCTTGAAAAGAAGTATAAACGGTCGTATGCAATATATTTACCCAGCTATGAGTCGGGGTCAATCCCATAGAGAATATGGAAGAGTATTGTCAATAGCAAATATTTAACTTGATAGTCGTTATAAAAAATTGGGGGGATTTAAATTGAGAAAAAAAATTAAAAGAATAAAAATAGCTTAGAACTAAGTATTTATTTATATTCAGATTATTAGAAATAACTAGGAATGTGTTCCCCAAAAGCTCATAATGTGGTAATCCTAATAATAGTAATCATATCCTAGTGTATCACATGCAAAGTGGTAAGATATGTATCCCTAAATCCTTGGTCCGGCAAATAGAGAATTTCACCGCGCACCTTGGTCCGGCTACGTGTGTATAATTTACTAACCCTTACCTTTACCTCATATTAGACATCACATCAATGTATGACTTAGTTTTTACCCTCGCACCAATTGACATTAGACAATTAGATAGTATCACACTAAATCTATGTTGATAATTCTTTTCTTATTAACTACCTCCTTGGTCCGGCAAGTAGCAACAAGGCGAGTTCTAACGTTTGCAACAGTTCAAAAGACTTCTAAACGAAAGAATTATCAATGCATGTAATAACACTATTTAAGAATTACTTAGTTATTATTCATACTTTGTTAATCGCTCATGATTCCCATAACCCTAGTTATGAAATTTAGCTACACATTATCTCAAAAATACAATATAAATTTATTAAAATAAATATGCTTGTGTTAATCATAAAAATTTCAGAACAATAGCCAAACTATTTTTTCTTAATCACGAATACAAATAAATAATAAAGCAGAAGAAAAAATAAACCACAATTCTCCGACCTCCACAGCGACTCTTACAAAATTGCTAAGCTAGAAAAAAATTTATATTGTACATTATTTCTTGGTTCTTGGCTCTCCAATAGATATAGAAAACCCTAAATAAAATAATTGAGTCCAAAAAAATTAAGAATCCAAAATCAAAAGGAATTGAATTCTTTTTTTTTCGTCGTGAACAGTACTGCCGCTAAAAAATTCTCTGGTCTTCACTTGCTGCCACGTGGCAGCAAGTTTCTCAATTCAAAGTTCAGAAAGTTTCGCTGTTGCACTTTATATGTTTATGTATTATTATATTAAATTTAATCCATTAAGCTGACTATTTGATTTCATTTTAATTCGTTTTAGCTCCAAACTTCTTCATTTTTCCACCAATTTAGTCCTACAAATAAAATATACTATTTAGTACAATTCATAAAATTCAACTAAAAAATGACAAATATAAATAATAAATGTGAGGCAAATAATGATTAAAAATATGTAGTTTGGCCTCACATCAATAAACTACGATGTGATTCGTAAAATGAAATTTGGACGTGTGTTGCGACTGAATATAATCGTGTGAATGTATGGGCATATTCGGGGGATGTGTGTGTTTGTGGTGTTGAATTAATGAGATGCAATGTTGGAGTGTATACCGTTGGGTTAATTCGGGGTGGACAATGACTATCCTAGTTGAGAGGATTATCCTAAATGCTTAGTTATAGCCTGGGAATCAATGAAAACTTTAGAAATGGGAAGAACCCCAGGAAAATGGTTGACCTGGGTACTGTCTCCGTCGGAGCCACTGGGGCGGGATTATCCCCGCCAGGGTGATACCGCCATAGCGGGACAGGGCGAGACAAAATATCAGCCAGGTCTCCCCTGTTTTTCCCTAGTCACACATATGGACCCCGAATCGTACATGGGATAAATCCCTACAATGCAACTAGTACTCAGCTATAGAACAATCGGTTATAATCCATAGCATTTAAATATCAGCTGTGAAAAATAGCAAAAACCAGCATCCATGTGCTTAAAAAAATGTTAGGGAAAACAAAAATATAAAATGAAATATTGTTCATTACATGCCTAAGAGGGGCGAAAACCAAATCAGGGTCCTTGGAATTAGAAGTGTCACTTTCAGACTCCAGCTTCCCAATCTCCTTTGAACGACCGCCAGGTCCTCCTCCATACGAGCACCTGATAGTAGGGGTTGGGACTGGGTAGGAAGGGTGTAGTCGTCCTCATCATCTTCCCCTCCTTCATCATCCGCTTGAATGCTACTGGCTATGTTCGTCTTCCTCCTCTTACTCCCAGATGTGGAACCCTGCCTAATCAAAAGAGCGTGAAAAAGGGGATCCATGGGGAAGTAC
Source organism: Solanum acaule (assembly GCA_036250505.1). Lineage (NCBI taxonomy): Eukaryota > Viridiplantae > Streptophyta > Magnoliopsida > Solanales > Solanaceae > Solanum > Solanum acaule. The sequence goes on from JAJOOR010026458.1 coordinate 7,231, forward strand.
CTCATCGGTGTCCAAGAGTGGCACCTCCAACCGCTTGCACATCGCAGTCACCAATCCAGGTAGGAAGAATGTCGTCTTGTTGTCCTAGTAGAACACCTTTCATTCTAAAATGATCTGCGCGCCTGGGTTTAGTCTGATCCCCTGTATAGCACCAGCCACCAATAGAGCCAGGGAAAGGTCACGTCGGTAAGGTTTCCCGATGGGAGGATCCTTCTGAAACCAAGTGCAGCCACCTCTTAGCATCATGTGACTAGTGAGTATTGGTGATGCCCTCAGTAGTAGCTCAATAGACCCGGTAATGGCCCACAGGTGCAACTAGTGTATCCTTCAGCCAGCCCAAATCCATCTCTCGCAATTTGGCCTTATACACCGTGTTGGGGACCTCTGGCACCTCGAGCACCTCGTTGATGTAATGAGTGCTCCAAGGGATGTCAATTCCCTGGATGCATATGGTAGGGTGAGAGTCATCCTAGCGGACGGTAGAAAGGATGGCGTAAAACTCCCTCACCCAGTTGAAGCGCGTAGCAGGGGAGCCTTTGTAAGTGGACCCCATCCAAACTCCATCAGTCGAGCATGGAAGGCGGGAGCTTTATCCTCTAGGCCCAGCAAGTGAAATCCCCTCTCACAACAGAACTTGGTGTTCCGATGATCGTGGTACCTTTCCCGAAATGCAGCATCGGGAAACCAGATGAAAGGCAGATTCTCCTCGTTAATACCAACCATAATAGACAAGCCTACAAAATTTATGAGTGGTACACGTTAGAAACTCCATGGGGTCAGGCAATATGTGGTTAAGGGGCAAAAATAATTTTTTTTATTCTTAAAGTAGAAAAAGGCCATTGTTTCCCCAGGTCCTGCCAGAACGTCCAAAATCCCGTTGCAGCGGGATGAAGAAGCTACATCGGGATTGAGGCTGCCTGAGCGGCCTTTGGGACGAATTTTAGACACAATAATGGCGCCCCTTCACCCTAATAGCCTCATTTTTAACAGATTTTCAGCAGATCAGAGTCTATAAAGTACCCTAGTAACTAGATATGCAATTATTCTAGCAAAATAACCCCTAAATGGCGTCCAAATCCAAGTTTTACACCAAGAAAATTTTCAACTTCTCCCACCCATTTTGGAAACATTTTAACTGGATTTTCACGAAATCCTTATGCTCAGAACATGGTAGAGACGTTGTGAACGTAAGGGAAGTGTCCATGCTATATTTTTCTAGCAAATCAAGCAACTTATTTTTAATTCAGAACGAAACTACCTAATGCCTTTCTAATCAGTTGATTATCGTCAAGCAATTGTAGTTTAGTAATTAACGAAGAATGAGAGTAAGGAGCAAAAACATTACCTTGAATTTGACGGTCGGAGCAAGGAGATTGAGAGAGTTTTGGGGAGATTTTTAGGGAGAAAGGGAGGAAATGGGGTAACTATTCCCCTTCCCCCCCCTCACTTACTTTTTTAGATCTCCCGCTACAGCGGTAGGGTCATCGCCACAGCAGCCCCGCCTCAGCGGGAAGCCTGTTGCTCTGGTGGGGTTCAGACTAGATCAATCAGCGTGTCTCTTTGTGCTCATGTTTTGTTTCATTTCCCTAACCATTCCTTTGAGTAGAGAATGCTTTCTTGCTTAAGACTTGGAAACCACTACCCTTTGTGGTTCCATATCGGGCCGATTCGTTAGTTTAGAAGTACTCCAAAAAAGGGTTTATGTTTATCCCTTCGCTAGTCGTTCGGGGACGAACAAAGAGTAAAAAGGTATCTATTGTAACGACCCGAACCATTGTTATTTATGAAATGAAAAAGGTCCAGAGAACTGGGTCCCTCATCCCACCAGAGCGGGACAAGTGCCGTAAGGGCGGCAACGCTCCAGCGGGACAAGTAGTGCCAGAGTGGGATGGTCGGGACAAAACTTAAATAACACCAAGTATTATTTTCTCCTTTTTTTCCAAAAAAAGGCGAAGATCACCCTAGAAATTTTCTCATTTTTCCCCAAAAACATCAAAAAGAGGCGAGGATCACCCCAGAAACCCTCAAAAGGCTACTCTAGGCTTGAGAAGGAAGGAGAAAGAGGTTTTTTACCAAACGAATGTCGATATCTTGCGGATTTCCTGTCAAAATCCATCGTCTCATCATCCAGAAGCTAGGATTGGAGCTACAATCCCTCTGCGACTACTTCCTGCCCAAGTAGTCTAGGTTTATTAATTGAGTAGTCTTAAATTTGTGTCCACTACGTAGTATATTATTAATTGATGGTAGGAATCATGCGTAGGCCTTCATGCACCGGAAAAAGGGAATGGTTTTACCTGCATTCCTAGTGGTGACGCAAGATGTGTATCGTAAGGGGAAGCCGCGTCCTCTGGAACTAGGTGTAGGTGGTGGTTTAATTTCTCGTTTATGTGATACATGATGGATAGTGGCTTCATTGTATGCATGCGTGTATGTGAAGAAAGGATTATGAATCGAACTCGGTGAAACGACTAAGTATGTATAATTATTTGCCACGAACCTGTTGGGAACTGAATCTAATGAATGATTATGTCTGAATGACTGCATGATATGAACCCAATACTTGATTGTATGACTATAACTAATACCATTAAGGGTGTTATTGTGATTGTGTTGTGCTGACTGTATCCGGTGTCACGTTCCGACACATACATTGGATCGAGTATCACGTTCTGAATTATACATTGGATAGGTGTCACGTTTCGACACATATATTGGATCGGGTGTCACGTTTCGACACATGCATATTCAATCAGGTGTCATGTTCTGACCCACTAACAGTTTGGGTGTGGGTTTCATGAGAGGACCATTGTACTGTCGTATCTACCTTCTATTGAGGATGTGGAATTGTACATTGCTCCTGATGATAGTTGAATTATGCATTTTGTATATATGTGTTTACCATGTAGTGTTTACTTGTTATATATCTCGTTAATGAATGAACTGTGAATTGTCAGGCCCAAATCGGGATGTGGTATGGTAAGTGGAGACCGAGGGTCCAGGTGTTACTATGTGTTACTTTAGAGATGTGGTCGGTGTTCTTTAAGTTGAGAATTGGGGTGGTGTTATGTCGTAAATATTAAACAGTTGGGTATTACCCTGGAAGGGGATTAGTATTGAAATGGTTAACAAGCCTTGATAGAACGTACTATGGAGTCATGGGTTGAGTGGTGCTGTGGAACAATTAAGGGTATGACGTGAGTGGTTGGCCGGGCTGGTAGTGGTTACATCCGGAACCTCCTCTAAGAGGTAGAATTGTTAAGTTATGATCAAGAACGGAGTGAGTAAAGGGTTAGCGTCAAAGGTACTAGAATATGTTAATGTCATGCTCCAAACTCAAGGGGCACAACTGGCTCCTAATTCCAGAAACTCAGGCCCGAGACAACTATGCTGAACCATTCGCTACTAGCCCATGGCAGCCACATGTAATCAAGAAAACAAATAAGTATATCTCGGCTTAAAACTAAGCCCTCGGCCGGCAAAGCCCCTGTCAACAGATCTATAAAAGAAATAGCTACTCCCAAGATTTCATATAAAGAAATAGCCAACTAGCACAGAAGTCCTGATTGGGCCGTTGAGACCACCATGATATCTATACTAAAATTGAAAGCAGGTATACATTACGACAATACATCAAACAACTCACAAGCTTCAACAAACCAACAAACTAGGCCAGCATGGCCATAACATAGCTATACACCCTACACACTAGTTTGCAAGCCTATACGAGTAGTGACGATTGGTGGGACAGGGCCCCAGCCTACCCATAAAAATATATACAACAAAAGGTAACAAACCTCTCAAATCTGGCAGCTCCGGAGGAAAGAAGATAGCCAACCAGATAGAAGTCAATCCTGATATTGAGGAGGTCTACTGGGTCGTCTGTCGGGACCTGCATGCATGAATGCATCATCCTTAGGCAATGGGGCATCATTATGAAATAATGTACAGAGTATGAAAGGCTATAGACAAAATGAGCAAGTATCATAATATACCAAAAGCAATCTGGTAAGGAAATCAAAATTTAGAAAAACAGGCTGACCCTCTACTGAATCTAAAAGTACAAAAATGATCAAACAACAACCTAACCAATTCCCCATAAGCTCGGTAGGTACAAACAACATACCACCTACCTAGGCCCCCATAAGCCCAAAGGTGCCAAATCAATCTACCTACCCCTATCAGTAGCCCCTTGTCTTTGTAACAATGATATAGCTCGGTAGGCAGCACATATCCCTCTTAGACAACATCATAGCTCTGTGAGCTGCACATAGCCCTCATTTGCATCAACATAGCCCCGTAGGCAACTCATAGCTATCTTTGGTGTTAAAATAGCCCCGTAGGAAACACATAACACTCTTTGGCATTAATATAGCCCCGTGGGAAACACATAGCCCTTTTAGGCAATAACATAGTACTCTCAAACAACATCATAGCCCCCAGTTCATAGCTCAACAGCTAACCACATTAGCCTCAAGGGAAACTACAAACAATTGAATAGGCTAAAGGTGAGCAATTTAGCTATAAACAATATATATGAATAGCCTCTAAGTCATTCCTAACTTTGGTCGTTCTTAACAGATTATGAGTCCCTAAAATGAGGGTTTATAACCACTCAATCAGCCAACCACTCACAATTACATCTACAAGATCACCACCATTAACTACCCTATTATATCACTTCCAAGCTCTAAGGAAACATGCCGAACGAAGGGAATAGCCTAAATATACCTTTTCCTTTATAATTTATGCTGAAAATACCTCTGTCCGCACCACTTAAACACTAAAAAAAAGTAAAATTAATCAGTAATTAAGGATAAGAATTACTGCGACAATTGGACAATCGATACGGATTCCTATCGTAAATTACTATCCAAGACCTAAGGTATCCATAAACTGATAAAAGATGGTTCCTACCTTTCTTTACGTGCCCAGAACAATTGAATAAAATCAAACCACTGAAAAAAACCCTGCTGCCACAACCTCCACGGATCTACACCGCTTAATTAAGAATGAAAACTATACCAAAACGATGAGCTTGCGACGTAGGGAAATTTTTGATAAGTAGCTAAGAAGAGATCATGAACACACAAGGATGAGTTGAAGAGTAATTATCTGATTTTTGTGGGTTTCTTACGGGCTGGAATGAAGAAAAATGAAGAAGATGCTATCTTATAAGGTTCCACCAACCTAGGGGACCCACCTCACGTGACTGCTTGTGTAGTTTCGCGAAAATGAAAATATCTCTCTATTGTGAAGTCGTATGAACAAATGGTTTGATGCGTTGGAAACTAGACTCGTAGACCTTCAATTTGATAGTTTGTGGGACCCATAAATATTTATAGATTGGGAGAAAGCCTCCGAGACGTTTGACCCAAATTTCAGAGAAATCTTTAAATTGGAACTTACAATAACTTTTGCCAACTTTTACTTTGCCACTTACCTAACTTCAAAACTTGAGATACAACCCTTAAACACTTAAATATTACATACCACATCATTCTTAATTTATTACTCACCCTCTTTGTCTTTCCACGAAGGTACGAGTTAAATTAGAGTTCCAAAAAGTTGGGGTGTTATATCCTCCCCCCCTTAGAAACATTCGTCCTCGAATGAAAAATCTAAGCCACGTGGTTAAGTCCTTAATAGTTTCCAAAATTTTGGCAAAGTTTCCTCTATACCCATAATATCAAGGAACCTGAAATGCAGAAGATTCCAACCTAAGCATCTCATAGAACAATACAAATAGCTAAGCACCATAGCTCCGCAATAATAGTACGAGCAAAATACAACAACAACAACAATAATAAGCAACAATAAAAGAACTAAATGGGTATCCTACCTCACTGTGCTAATAAAGATTAATAGTTTTACCACTATGGAATCTAAAACAAATGAGGATATATGTATCTCATGCCATCCTCGGCTTCCCATGTCACCTCTTCCCTATTTTTGTTTCTCCATAGTACTTTAACAGAAGCCACATCTTTGGTCCTCAACCTCTGGACCTGTCGATCTCAAATTGCAACTGGAGTTTCCTCATAGCTCAATTCCTTTGTGATCTGAACATCCTCAACAGGGACAACCCTAGAAGGGTCTCCTATTTACTTTCGTAGCATCGATACATGGAAAACTTGATGAACAGATTCTAACCTCGAAGGGAATTCTAACTCATAAGCCACTCTTCCTACCCTCCGAAGGATCCAGTATGGCCCAATGAATCTTGGACTAAGCTTTCCTTTTTTGCCAAATCTCATAACACCCTTCATAGGCGAGACTTTTAAGAATACCCAGTCATCGACACAAAACTCTAAGTGCCTTCGTCGCACATCTGAGTATGACTTCTGTTGGCTTTGAGTTGTTAGCAACCTCTCCCAAATGAGCTTAACCTGCTCCACTATCTTCTGTACTAAGTCAGGTCCAATCAGCCCTGACTCACCTACCTCAAACCATCAAATGAGGGATCTACATTTTTGACCATACAAAGGCTCATAAGGTGCCATCTTGATGATAGAATGATAACTATTGTTATATGAAAACTCAATAAGAGGCAAGTGGTCATCCCAACTTCCATTAAAGTCTAGCATGCATGCCCGTAGCATGTTCTCAAGTGTTAAAATGGTGCGTTCAGCTTGGCCATCTATCTGAGGGTGAAAGGCTGTACTGAGATTAACTTGCGTCCCTAATCCTTTCTGGAAAGGCTTCCAAAATTTAGTGGTAAATTATGCTCCTCTATCTGAGTTAATAGATATTGGGACGCTGTGTAACTTACCAATCTCTAGGATATAAAGCCCTGCATAATCTTCAGCTTTAAAAGTAGTCTTGACTAGTAAGAAGTAGGCTGATTTTGTTAACCGATAAACAATTACCCAAAAAGAGTCAAACTTACGCCGCGATAGAGGTAACCCTGTAATAAAATCCATATTAATTGCCTCCCACCTCCATAAAGGAATGGCTATCTCCTGGACCAGCTCAACAGGATTTTGGTTCTCAACCTTAACCTGTTGGTAGTTAGGACAGTGTGCCATAAACTCAGCAACATCCTTCTTTATCCCATGCCACCAATATATTTCTTTAATATCATGGTACATCTTCGTCGATCCTGGGTGAATAGAATACCGAGAATGGTGTTCATCTACCATAACTGTTGTCGAAGCCCTACCACATTTGGAACACATAGTCGTCCTCAATATCTGAGGAGTTCATCTCCTGCTATATCAAAAGCTAACGACTCCTTATCATGAACTTTGCCTCTGGGCTGCTCTAAGTAGATATCCTCATGTTATCGTGCCTTCACTTCCAAGATTAAAGATGATACAATTATGTTTTGAACTTTGACCCCACTATTACTTGCCTCTTCTAATCTGACTCCAAAATTGGCTAATTGTTGAAGTTCTCAAGATAATTCATGCCTCTCAACACCTAAATATGATAAAGTTCCCATTGATCTATGACTGAGGGCATCAGCTACCACATTTGCCTTCACTGGATGATATAAAATATCTATGTAGTAGTCTTTCAATAACTCAAGCCATCGACGTTGTCAAAGATTCAATTATTTCTGTCTAAAGATATATGGAAGGCTCTTATAATATGTGAAAATGTCCACATGAACGCCATATAGATAGTGTCTCCAGATCTTCAGTGCATGCACAACCGCATCCAACTCTAAGTCATGAGTTGGGTAGTTCTTCTCATGCTTTCTCAACTGCCTTGAAGCATATGTGATCACCTTATGGTGTTGCATCAGAACACATCCTAACCTAATACTAGAAGCGTCGCAGTACACTGTATAACCCTCTGAACCTTCCGGCAAGGCTAGTACTGGTGCTAATGTCAACCTATCCTTCAGCTCCTGGAAACTATGCTCGTAAGTCTCAGTCCACTGAAACTTAACTGCTTTCTGAGTTAGCTTTGTTATTGGTGTTGAAAGTGAAGAAAAGCCCTCTACAAACCTTCTGTAGTACCAACTAACCCTAAGAAACTACGAACCTCTGTCGAAGTTGTTGGTTTATGCTAAGTCTTCACGATCTCAATCTTCTGTGTATCAACCATAATTCCCGCATCTGATACAATATGGCCTAGGAAAGCCACAAAACTCAACCAAAACTCAAACTTAGAGAACTTTGCATAAAGTTCCTGCTCTCGAAAAACCAGAAGGACTTCTTGCAAATGATATGCATGCTCATCTTTTGAATGTGAATAGACCAAAATATCATCAATAAATACAATCACAAATGTATCTAGATACTGCCTGAATATGTTATTCATCAGGTCCATAAACATTGCCGGGGCATTGGTCAATCCAAAAGACATAACCAAAAACTCAAAATGCCCATATCTAGTTCTGAAAGCTGTTTTTAGAATATCTTTCTCCCAAACTCGTACCTGATGGTATCCTGATCTCAAATCAATCTTCGAGAAGTACTTAGCACCTTGTAGTTGATCAAATAAGTTATCGATCCTTGGAAGGGGATACATATTCTTTATAGTATCCTTGTTCAGCAGTCGATAATCTATACACATCATCATCGAGCCATTTTTTTTTCTCACAAATAATATTGGTGCACCCCATGGTGAAGAACTGGACCTGATAAAGCCTTTATCAAGCAAATCTTTCAGTTGATCCTTTATCTCATTCAGCTCAGCAGAAGCCATTCTATCAAGTGGGAGAGATACGGGTTATGTACCTGGTAGCGTATTGATAGCAAAATAAATTTCTCGTTCTGGACGGACACCAAGAAGCTCGTCTAGAAATACATCTAGAAACTCATTAACTACCAGAATAGACTAAACTGTCGGTGGTTCTACATCTACATCATGAACGCGAATAAGATGGAAAATACAACCCATAGTAATCATCCTCCTCGCCTTAAGATAGGAAATAAACCTACCTTTCCGCATTGTTGTATCAACTTTCCATTCCCAAACTGCTACTTTGGAAAGTGGAATCTAACAATCTTTTTCCGGCACTCAACATTAGCATAACAAGACGCTAACCAGTCCATACCCATAGTGATGTTGAAATCGACCATCTCTAACTTTACCAAGTCTACAGAGGTTTGACGGTCGATAACTTCTACTGTGAAACCTCGATAGACTCTCCTGGTTATAATAGACTCACTAACTGGTGTAGATAAAACAAAGGGTCGATCTAATGACTCTAATACTATACATAACTTCCCCGCAATGAATGGAGTAACATAAGACAAAGTAGATCCAGGATCTATCAAAGCATATACATAATGGGAGCAAATGATTAATACACTTGTCACAACATCTGGTGGTGACTCTGAGTCCTGTCGACCGAATAGTGAATATGTACAGTACTGTCCACGATCAGAACTAGATGCTTCCTCTCTGCCTCCGCCTCTGCCTCTACCTTGGGGCCCATGCTCTATAGACTGTGCTGATGAGGAAGAACCTACTACTGACCCGGTTGACTGATCTATACCACCCTGACCTATGGTTAGGCAGTTTCTCCACCCAAGCCCCTTATATCTACAAGAATAACAACCTGTGGAACCCTGCCTGCACCTCCCGAAATTAATCCTACCGCAAGTAGCACAACACGATGATGCTATCCTAGCATGGCCTAAACCCCTCTGTTGTTGAGAGCTTGATGCTCGTGAACCCTCACCTGGGACTGACTTTCCCTGACGATCAAGTCTACTACCCTGGAACTGCTGTGGTGGAGGTCTAGGTGGCCTACTAGAATATTGGGGTCTGGGATCCACCCTAAAAATTTCCCTGTTAACCAGCGGGCCTAGCCCTCTTCTTTCTCTCTCTCAATCCTCTCACTCATGTACTGTAGATGTTGGTGATCCTCTATATCCTGTGCAAAGGCCTGGATTCGCGAGATGTCCATATTATCATTTAGTTCAGCGGTATAATAAGCGTTGATATAGTCTGAGTCAAGCTCTCCCAAAAATCTACGCATCCTCCTATCATGCATCATATCAACAAATGCTGGTGCATATCTAGCCAATGAATCAAATCTCAACCCATACTCTTGGACACATGCTACCCTGTCGGAGGTTCATAAACTGGTCCACCCGGGCATCCCTAATCTGTCGAGGCAAATAGTGATCTATGAAAGCTTTTGCAAAGCTATCCCAAGTGTGTAGAGATGCATCTTTTTCCATATATCTCTCCCAACTTTCGTACCATAATACTGCAACATCACGCAATCGAAATGATGCTAACTCAGCTGACTTAGTCGGTGAGGCATGCATGACTCTGAAGATCCTATGAAGCTGATCAACAAAGTGCTTAGGGTCTTCTCTGCCATCTCTACCTGTAAACTATGGAGGATTCAAGGCAAAAAATTCTTGAACTCTCAAACTTCTGAGCCCTTCAGAAGGTTCGGCAACATCTAGCGCAGCTGGTTGGCACTGTGTAGCTACTAACTGTGCTAACATACATACTGCACTCTTGAAATCTTGATCAGATGGAATTGGAGGATCTAGAGGTGGTACTGCTAATGGAGTCGGGGGTCCTATAGCCTTTGAAGGCTCCTAAAATGGTGGGGAAGCTATAGGGGGCTGAAAAGAAATCTCCCCCTGGGTCTCACAATGGGCTACCTCCACCAGTGGTAACTTGCCGGTACCCTCACCTACAGCTGTATCTTGCCATTGGCTAGCTGTGGTTTGTCTTGTGTCAGGCATCTCTATCTTCATACAATTATCAATTATAATATAGAAACCTCAACCCTTAAGACACCGCTCTATAGCACGAGGTAAGCAGAAGAATGATAGTTATTCTAACATGCCCGATAGCTTCTTGCCTATCAAATGTGGTGCACAACACATTTAAAAACAAGACTCTACAAGACACAGCTTGCAAACTCCCTAGGATACGACGTTGCTCTGATACCAAGTGTGTCACACCCCAAACTCAAGGGGCGCAACTAGCTTCTAATGCCAAAAACTCAGTCCCGAACCGACCCAGTTGAACCATTTTCTTCTAGAGCATGGCAGCCACACGCAATCAAGAAAACAAACAAGTATATCTCGGCTTAAAACTAAACCCTCGGCCGGCAAGGACCCTGTTAACAAATCTATAAAGGAAACAACTACTCCCAAGATTTCATATAAAGAAATAGCCAACTAGAACAGAAGTCCTGATTGGGCCGTCGAGGCCACGATGATCTCTATACAAAAATTGAAAGCAGGTATCTATCAAGACAATACATCAAACAACACACAAGTTCAGCAAACCAACAAACTAGGCCAACATGACCATAACATAGCTATACACCCCACATACTAGTGTGGAAGACTCTACGAGTAGTAACGATTGGTGGGACAGGGCCCCAGCATACCCAAAAAAATATATACAACAAAAGCTAACAAACCACCCAACTCTGGCAGCTCCGAAGGGAAGGGGCTAGCCAACTGGATATAAGTCAATCCTGCTACTGAGGAGGTATACTGGGTCGTCTATCGGGACTTGTATGCATGAATGCAGCGCCCCCCAAGCAATGGGGCGTCAGTATGAAATAATGTACAGAGTATGAAAGGCTCTAGACAACATGAGCAAGTATCATAGTATACCAAAAGCAATCAGGTAAGGAAATCAAAATTTCGAAAAGCATGCTAACCCATAACTGAATCTAAATATACAAAAATGATCAAACAACAACCTAACCATTCCCCCATAAGCTCGGTAGGTACAAAAAACATACCACATACCTAGGCCCCCATAAGTCTAGAAGGTGCCAAATCAATCTACATACCCCTATTGGTAGCCCAAGACATCTTTGTAAGAAGTCACATTGCCCTCTTTGGCAAAGATATATCCCCGTAGGTAGCACATAGCCCTCTTAGAAAACATCATAGCTCTGTGAGATGCACATAGCCCTCATTTGCATCAACATAGCCCTTTTTGGCATCAAAATAGCCCCGTAAGCAACACATAACACTCTTTGGCATCAATATAGCCCCATCGGCAACACATAGCCCTCTTAGGCAATAACATAGTCATCTTAGACAACATCATAGCCCCCATAGGTAGTTCATAGCTCAAAAGCTAGCCACAATAGTCCCAAGGGCGACAACAAACAATTGAATAAGCTAAAGGCGAGAAATTTAGCTATAAACAATATATATGAATAACCTCTAAGTCGTTCCTAACTTAGGGCCCTTCTTAACATATTATGAGTCCCTAAAATGAGGGTTTATAATCACTCAATTAGGCAACCACTAACAATTACATGTACAAGATCACCAACATTAACTACCCTATTATAGCACTCCTAAGCTCTAAGGAAACATGCTGAACGAAGGGAATAGCCTTAACATACCTTTTCATTTATAATTTATGCTGAAAATACCTCTGTCTGCACTACTACAACACTAAAAAAAAAGTAAAATCAATCAGTAATTAAGAATAACAATTACTACGATGATTCGATAATCGATACGAATTCCTATCGTAAATTACTATCCAAGACCTAAGGTATCTATAAACTGATAAAATATGGTTCCTACTTTTATTTAAATGCCCAAAAAAATTGAATAAAATCAAACCATTGTAAATAACCCTGCTACCACAACCTCCACGGAGCTACACCGCTCAATTCACCCTGAAAACTATACCAAAACGATGAGCTCGTGACAAAGGAAAATTTTTTATTAGGAGCCAAGAAGAGATTATGAACATAAAAGGATTATTTGAAAGAGTAATTCGCTGATTTTTGTGGGTTTGTTACGAGCTGGAATGAAGAAAAATAAAGAAGATGCTATCTTATAAGGTTTCACCGACCTAGGGGACTGACCTCACATGCCTGCTTGTGCAGTTTCGTGAAAACATGAATATCTCTCTATTCTGAAGTTGTATGAACAAAAGTTTGACATGTTGGAAACTAGACTCGTAGACTTTTTATTTGATAGTTTGTGGGAACCATAAATATTTATAGACTGGGAGAAAACCTCCGAGACATTTGTTCTAAATTTCAGAGAAATGTTTAAAAAGGAACTTACGATAACTTTCGCCAACTTTTACTTTGCCACTTACCAAACTTCAAAACTTGAGATACAACCCTTGAACACTTAAAATATGACATACCACATCATTATTAATTTACTACTCACCCTCTTTGTCTTTCCACGAAGGTACGAGTTAAATTAGAGTTCCAAAATGTTGGGGTGTTACAGTTAAAGTATCCGGGAATGTTAAGGGCAGAAGGATATAATGGTGGAGCAATGAATAGTCTTATTGAATGTTTCTTGCTAGTCGATTTCTTATATTATGTAGTGGGTATTGGGTTGATCGATGATGCCTACCAGTACTTTAGGTTTGTACTGATACTACTCTTGTTATGCCTTTTTGGCATAGTCTAGTTGTAGGGTGAGTTATGTTTCTTAGGTGAAGACGAAGACAATCTCCAACAGCTCTTATTTTACTTCCATGTGGTGGGAGCTGCGTCATTTGTTATCTTGTTTATACCTTGTAATCATAAAAGCTTAGACTAGATCCTTGGGGAAGTTAATTACTTTACAAGTTAACTTGAGTCGTCTTAAAACTCTTTATTTTATAAAATCCACATGAAATTTTCTTTTATCCGTCAGTTTTCTTAATCTTCCGCATGTCTTTAATTGTTGGGAATCAAGGGTTCTCCTACTTAGGTTTTAGAGTAGGTGCCCTCATGGCCTGGTGGGTTGGGTCGTGAAACATGGCCTTTGATGCTTAGCCTTGACTTGTTGGCTATTTGGGCACTTAGCAATAAATCAGCAATGTAACTCTTCATGCCACTCTAAAAATAGACTTCTCTCAAGTCATGGTACATCTTGGTGGCACCTGGATGAATCAAATATCGAGAACTATGGGCATCATTTGCCTTCAGCTCAAGTAAAATAGGATCATTGTCCTGTTTCTCCTTCACTTTTGACACTGATGAGGATTCGACTCCATTTATCAGGACCACTCCGCCTTCACTAGAATCTATCAAACAAACTCCAAAAAACGTTCAAGTCTGTGAACTGATCAAGGCATCAACAATAACATTAGCCTTACATGGATGTTATAAAATACTCATATCATAATCTTTGAGTAATTCTAATCATCACCTTTGTTGACGATTTAACTCCTTCTGACTGAAAACATACTAGAGAGGCACTTGTGGTCGGTGAACACACCCACGTGAACACCATAGAGATAGTGACACTATATCTTGAGAGAAAAAAATACGGTTACCATCATGAGTTGGATAGCTCTTTTGGTGAATCTTAAGTTGTTTGGAGTCATAGTCTATAACCTTACCATTCTGCATCAATACACAACCAAGTCCAACTCTGGACGTATCACAATAAACAACAAAACCCTTTGTACCCTCTGGTAGGGTCAAAACTAGAGCAATGGTTAACCAACTTTACTATTCCTCAAAGCTTTTCTTTTCCACTGAACCTTCAAATTTCCAAGGTGTTACAATATCTCTCCATTGGAAACATTCTTCCTCGAATGACACTCAAGCTAACATTAATAGAATAGGGAAAGAGATCTAACAACCCAACATGAATGCAAATCACATCAAAATACATAAAACTAGGGAGTAATCAACCCCACTAAAACATGAACTTAAAAAATTATTTCATGAATATACATGCATATGGAAACATGATAACAACTAAAACCCATGAATCCGAAAGAGTAAATATGAGGAATTAATACCGCAAGATAAAACTAGAGTGGAGGGAAAGATATAGGGGTACTTGGACATCATATAAAATTCGGTCTCCCGAGTAGCACCCTCGACTAATTGATTCCTCCAAAGGACTTTCACAGAAGCAATTCTTTTATTTCTCAACTTTCAGACTTGACAATCCAAAATCTCAATCGGAACCTCTTCATAAGAAAGACTTTTCTTAATTACAATACTCTCCAATGGCACCACCAAAGTAGGATCACCAATACACTTCTTTGACAGCAAAATATGAAACAACGGATGCACCGATGAAAAATCAAAAGGAAAATCCAACTCATATGCTACTTTGGTGAAATGCCTAAAAATATGATATGGGCCTGCATAATGGAAACTAAGTTTCTCTTTCTTCTCAAATATAATCAAACCCTTCATGGGTAAGATTTTAAAATAAACTCAATCATTAACATTGAATTCATCTCTCTTCTTGTAACATCCACGTAAGGCTTTTATCAACTTTGAACAATTTTCAACCTCTCTCTAATAAGTTGAACCTTCTCTATAGCCTCGTGCACTAACTCGGGACCTATCAAAGCGACCTCTCTAACTTCAAACCAACCAATAGGAGACTTATACCTCCTGTCATAAAGAGCCTAAAATGGAGCCATTTGGATACTCGAGTGATACCTATTATTATAACCAAACATGATCAAAGAAAAATGATCATCCAATTACCCTTGAAGTTGATCACACAAGATCTCGATATATTTTCCAAGGTATAAATAGTACACTCGGCTTGATCATCTGTCTAAGGAGGAAAAGTCGTACTAAGCTTCAATTGAGTACCAAGACCCTTCTCAACTGACCTCAAAAATTGAGAAGTAAACTGAGTACCTCGATATGAAATGATGGATAAAGCCACTCCTTGCAACTTTACCAACTCTCAAATATAGAGTCTGGCATAGTCCATGGCTGAAAAATGAGGTCTTCACGGGAAGAAAATGTGTTGGCTTACTTATTCGTCAATAACATTCCCTATAGAATCATTGTCGGCAAGTACGAGTTAAACTTATAACAAAGTCCATATACAAATCTTCTTATTTCAAAGTAGCATTATTAATGTATTAAGCCAAACCTCCTAGATTTTGATGCTCAACTTTCACTTGTTGAAAATTAGGACACTTAGCCACAAATTCTCAATATTCTTCTTCATCCCATTCCATCAATTGACCTCCTGTAGATCACGATACATCTTGGTGGATCTCGGGTAAATAGAATATCGAGAATCGTGAGTTTGTGATAAAATCTACTGCCTCAACTCATCATAATTCATAACATATATCTGACCTTGGTAACTGTTTCTTCCAAATGTACACGCAAGAAAATGTGGTCACATATGTAACACCCCAGAAAATTCGTAGGTTGAACTAGAGCCTAAACGTAGTGTCAATGAGGTATAAAATGAATTTCCTTAAGTTAGTAGACCATCTAGGTGTGCTAGGGTGGTCTAAGAGTTAAATCCTAAGGGAGGAGTGCCAAGCAAAAGGGGCAAGCCAAGGCCTAAGGCCAAGGCTGCCCCAAACTTGGAGCTACTGCCTCAAACTCCACGGCCATCACCACGGCTCGTGGTCATGACCAAGGACCGTGGGAGGCTTCGTGGAGTTTCCTTGGTCAAGAGAGAGGGACCTCCAAGTGTCCTAGACACTGTCTCACCCTTCATGAGAGGGACCACGAGTCGTGGTCCACTTCACGGCTCGTGAAGGTGGGCGTGGAGCTCCCTTAGCTTTTAGGGAGTTGGGGGTTATTAGGGTAGCTACTGCCCAAGGCACCACGGGCACCACTACGGGCTGTGGTGCACTTGACGAGGGAGAAGGGGGCTCATGAACATCACTTGGCACCAAGTCTTGAAGGCCTTGCCTCCACAAGGCCAAGTCATGACCAAGGCCATCACCACGGACCGTGGTCATGACCACGAATCGTGGGAGGCTCCGTGGTCTTGCCTTGGCCAAGTGCTGGCTTGTGCACGAAAGGGGAGCTACTGCCTCCAACACCATGGGCAGCACCACGGCCCATGGTGCACTTTTACGACCCATGAAGGGTGGTCGTGGTCCCTGACGGGGACCATTTAAATGAGGAGTTTTGGGACTTTTCCTTTTAAGTCCTTTTTAAGTAGGGGTGTTTTGGGTATTTTAGAGGTTAATTATATATTGGTTTTTAAGTCTAAATTCATAAGTTTTGGTCATTATACACAACACCCAATAGAAGTCTAAACTCTCCCACTTCTCTCTAAACTCTCTCTAAAAACCTTAGAAGAAGAAGAATACATTGGAGCTAGGGTTTCAAGGTTCTTTCCCAAATTGCTTGGAGTTTCTCCATTGATTCTCAAGGAATCAACTAAGGTATGGTTGCTTATCACTCTTGGGATTCCTTTCCCCAAGAGGCCCCTTCAAGATGAATTTCAAAATCTCTAATTTCTATGTTTCAATCCAAAAACGTAGGTCTTCTTTCTAAAGTGAAATTGATGTTATAAACTGACTTTGGTTGATGTTACATGAACAATTATGGATGAACTTATGTTGCATTGGTGATTTCTTGAAGAATTCCCCATGAGACCCATGTTTCTCCTTCTTTTCCTAATTTTGACCCTAGTTTGTGTTGGATATTAATTGAAGGCCATGAATTGAATGTGATGTTATGTAATTCATGTTTGTATGATGATTCTACCCTAGGTTATGTGTAATTTCTATGAAATTAAGGTTTAGTCTTTGAATGAAGTCTTGAAGGCTATGAAGGGAATATGTCAATTGCTTATATTGATATTGATTATGTATTACTTCATGAATTACCTTGTATTATGTATTGGTTATGAACTGATTGGTAATTGAAGTATGAATGTCCTATGAATGGCAAGAAGATATGAAAGTTGGTTCTTCTTTGAACTCAAGTATGAAAGGTGAATTACTTAGATTATAATGATGCTATACCTAATGTGTTGTTGTGGTGTTGATGACCTAGTTTCCTCATCCTTAACCCTCTACACTTGAATTAGCTATGAAGTATGTATGTATGTTATGGTATGATTGCT